>JAOPHQ010003478.1:0-47500 GCA_030340625.1 Merluccius polli | reverse complement strand
CCCCATGAACCAACAGCAAAACCCCATCAGACTCCGCCCCCCACAAACCAACAGTAAAACCCCATCAGACCCCGCCCCCCACGAACCAACAGTAAAACCTCATCAGACTCCGCCCCCCCATGAACCAACAGTTAAACCCCATCAGACTCTGCACCCCCACGAACCAACAGTAAAACCCCATCAGACTCCGCCCCCCCCACGAACCAACAGTAAAACCCCATCAGACTCCGCCCCCCCCACGAACCAACAGTAAAACCCCATCAGACTCCGCCCCCCATGAACCAACAGTAAAACCCCATCAGACTCCGCCCCCCCATGAACCAACAGTAAAACCCCATCAGACTCCGCCCCCCATGAACCAACAGTAAAACCCCATCAGACTCCGCCCCCCCCCCCCCCCCCCCCCCCACTGACCCAGTGCCACGGCGGCCACGGTGAACAGCACAAAGAGGTTCCTCCTGAAGAAGCTCCTCACGCCCTCCCGGGTGACGGAGCCCATCCGCTCCTTCAGGCTGCTAGCCCTCCTCTCCATGGCCCTGCGCAAGCGGCTCCGCGCGCCTCCTGCTCCTCCGCGTCCTCCTCCTCCTCCTCGCTCCTCCTTGCGCGCCCGGGGGGGTCCGTCCGCGTCCTCGTTCAGAAAGAGAGTGGCGCTGGTCGAGGGCTTCTCATTCATAATCAGCTCCAGCACCTGGTCCAGCAGGCAGGTCTCGTGGGAAACTACATGGGGATGTTGAGAGAGAGAGAGAGAGAGAGAGAGAGAGAGAGACTCGTGTTAAGTAGTGGCACAGTGGGTCCGTGTTCGATCCTGGATGTCCACAGACTGGATCTATAAAGCATGATGTTTAACCCTCTGCTCCTTCATAACGTGTTTCTCCGAGTTCACCGTATGTCCCTTTGAATAACAGCGTCTGCTAAATGACTAAAGTGGTAATAGTAAAGTAACTTCTGTATTCTATTGGCGCGTTGGCTCTTCATGATTTTGTTGATGAATGACGTTTTCCCAGATGGCGGAGGACACGCTCATTGACTCATTGCTGCTCCGACGACGGTTTGCGAAGACAGAAATATTCTGTCAGACCGTCAAGGGGAACCATTTTGTTGCCGATTTAAATGAAGCACGCTCAGCCGGCTGAGCTAATGGGTTTGAATGTGAAGTGTTAACTCGAATGCAGAGCGCTCGTCAGATTGGGAGCATTTGCAAACGGCTAAATGAGGCGTGAGAGTAGTAGTCTCTCAAGGCAGAGTCTCGCCACGGAAAATGGAGCTAATCTGAAACAACTTCAAATTTCACGGTGTGTTTCGTTACGTGTTCTGAAGTACACACTGAGGTGATTAGGTAAAATGTAAAAACCTTGAAAATCTAACAACCTATACCGCATGGTATACAGGACTTCTCGTACTATAAATAAAAAGAGTAAACCAGCTACAGGACAAAACAAATCAAAACAAAGAACAATGCGGGGAGACATGGATCAGGTATCTTGCACATATCTTGCGGGTCTTATTGTAAAAACCAACGGTTAACCATGAGACCGGCGCATGCTGAAAACGGCCATGCTGTAACCGCATTACTGTGGAACTAATTCAACACATCTGTGAGTAGACCGTGACCTTTCTCAAGCACCGCAAAAACACTCAAATCAGGACCATCATCAGGACCATCTTCAGACAAGACACTCGACGGCTGCTGTGAGCCGACTGCATATCACCTCAGTAGCACGCTAAAACAAAGTTCTTACCTCGTCTGTTTCCGTCTGTCCACACAGGGAAGAAAATGGTCTCTTTTGTCTGCCACACCATCAGCCTCTGGCACAGCTATGCATCCAGTAAATATAAGGCGTAACCGCTGCTTTACATACCTACGACATAATCACGATACAACCCCCCCCCCCCATCAACTCCACAACCACTATGCATTTACTCCACCTCCACACAAAATAACTATGCTTACTATGCAATCCATAACAATTGACCAAATATAGACTATATATATACATATAAAAATATGTATTGTTTTGTGGAGCTCTTTTCTATCGATTGTCTTTTGTCCATTGTTCTGAAGTGAATCTTATCCTCCGAACAATGTTGAACAGCCATTAATGAGTGGGCTGTGGGTTGACCCCAAGGTGACCCATAATTCACTTGGGGATCAGAGGCAGCAGAACAGCCCGCTACGCCCGCTATACTGTTTTCAGTTTTCACTGATTATTGGAGTGTATTGTATCGTGTTGTAATGTGTTGTGTGTCTTCTACCGATGACTGACAACTACTGTGAATTACTGAGCTTAATTCGAAGCGAAAAAAGTATATGTTAAATGTTGGGATTGAATTGCCATTCCTAGATAAGGATATATTAAGATGCTGAGATAGATAAAGTGCTGGAAAAAGTCATTTGTGGAATGAAATGCTCTATAGGAAATCATTATACCACTTAAAATGTCTAAAGCCTATCAAGGTTAAACTTTAGCTGTTTAAATAATACTGTGGACCAAAAACACAAACGAATTATACTTAAATAAATGTTTTTAAATTTGAAATTCCCTGTCCATTGGTTAATCTGGTTGCATCTAAAAAAAAACATGAACATGAACTTCTTACTTTACCGTATTTGCAGCACGCTACATATACTGTAATGCTACATGCTACATGGGCTTCATAAGCTAATAGATTGCAGGCGGGGCGTCTCCTGCGCTCTGCTTCACTCTCCCAGCGGTTGGACATTAAAGCTGCATGAACCAGCTGGGCCAGACTGGGCCACGGTGGTGAGTGCCAGTGTCCCTAGCAGATGTCACAAGTCATGTCTTCATGACAACAATATGATCTATTGCCATGGATTCAACGTCTAAACTAGAGCTAAGGCACAACAAAGAAGAAAACCCTTTCGATGTCAGAGCTCTGAGTGAAGGACACAAGCAGTACACTTCGGGTTTAGGCAAAGACAAAAGTAAATATTAGTCAATGTCATTTAGTTGTAATCCTTTTGAACACTCAAAGCATCCTTGAGCAAGATGCCCTTACTTGTTCCTCAATGACATTTCTGAAATCACTGATTGCCACGTTGGATAATAGCTAAATAGTAAATACTAGCCAAATATAAACAAACATTTACATATATTATGTACATGAAAAAGGATCAGATACAACATTCTATGAGAAGGATTTGCTAGGAACATTTTATTTATAGCAAACTGTACTATTTTGAACCACAACGGTCAAAGGTAACGCATAATAAACCCTTGCCTGTGCCGAGGTGGTATTTCACATCTGAACAGAAACACTCTTGAAACTACCTGCTAAAAAGCTCAGGAACAGAAGTCTCTCATCGACAGTAATTCATTACGTTGCCTTCATATAAAGCTGCTCTTGGACCAAAACCGATTGACTTGCGACCTAAGAAATCACTTGACCCGTAAATAGTTCATTCATACTCATTTTTTAGATCAGATAAATAAAATAGATAATCTTTTGCTACTATTTAAGAGATGTTTCAGTCATAATTCCTGACAATTAAATTTTTTTAAAGTAATACACTGATAAAAAAAGGTTTCCAACACTTTCCTCAATTGAAGGTCAGCATTTGTATGTATACTCACCACTCATGGCTCAGAGCTTAACCTGCAGTCTCCAAACAGTTTACAATCCCTTCCAGTCTAAAGTGTGTGGTCTCAAAGTGGTCAGAGGGATACAGGGAAGGAGTGTGTGTGTGTGTGTGTGTGTGTGTGTGTGTGTGTGTGTGTGTGTGTGTGTGTGTGTGTGTGTGTGTGTGTGTGTGTGTGTGTGTGTGCGCGTGTGTGTGTGTCCAGACCTTATGGCCAGAGTGAGCAGAGATCTCACTCTGTTGCTTTCATAAGCACATAGACATGAAACGACTTCTGCTCACCTGCTGGCTGACATTCTCACACCTCAGTGAATCTGTACCACGTGCCTACACACACACACACACACACACACACACACACACACACACACACACACACACACACACACACACACACACACACACACACACACACACACAAGACTTACACGTGTGTGTGTGTGTGTGTGTGTGTGTGTGTGTGTGTGTGTGTGTGTGTGTGTGTGTGCGTGCGTGCGTGCGTGCGTGCGTGTGTGTGTGTGTGTGTGCGTGCGTGCGTGTGTAAGCATATACATATACACTCAGGACATACACACAGACACACAAAACTTTAAAACACAACTACATCTCCTTCACTGTCTCTCTCTCTGTTTCACTCATTATCTCTCTCTCTCTCTCTCTCTCTCTCTCTCTCTCTCTCTCTCTCTCTCACACACACACACACACACACACACACACACACATTTCTGTGTTCATATTAAAAAGTAGTATAGTGCTATAACTGTGATAATAGTTAGTTATAACTGTGATAATAGATAATACTTTAGATAGGTGTACAGCCGACCTTACCATCACTCTCAACCTAATCTCCATTACTATTACTATTTCCTACGTTGAAGTGACCAATTCTAGGGAGAGAGTGTGATGCATTCACTTTAAACGCGTCAATGACTTAGCTATTTAATGTTCAACCTCATCTTACATCACAACATCACTTGAAATGAATTATATATGTTTCATATAACTGTAATATTCTTGCAAATCTCATCCCTCAAATCTCATCGTCAACATGGGAAATTGGGACGGAGTCACCGCATAGTCTTACTGCTCATATCACCTTCTTTTTTTTTTTTACACAATGACACAAGTTACCATCCAATTACACACGGTAAGATGAGCAAAACGGAGTCTGTAAGATAACAATAAAGAGGAAAAGCGGGTACCCTGCTGCGTCTCTCAAGTCGTCCTGCGTCGACGCGGACGGACGGGACGGACGCTCCTCCGCAGAACCGACAGACAGGTGCGCGTTTTTCCCCCGCGACCTGAGAATCAATGCAAATAAATAACTATAATGCACGACACGTATGGAGGTGACCTGCTGAAATATGCTTTCAAAAGTGAAACATGTTATCCAATAACCGTCAACAATTACTGGAAAAAAACCAAAAACCCCCTCCTCAGCTTTACGCACAGCCATACCTCATCCAAGACGTCCCCTTGGAAAGCGTCTCCCCCTTTTTCTCTCCACCCCAAACCAAACACAATAGTCTTTCTCCCAATGATCCCCTCCTCGTTGTATATCTTTCTTATGCACTTTCTTTTTCTCGTTTACTGGATAAGCAATCGTAGGGGTGTCCCTGAGACAACCCCCCCCCCCCCCCCCCCCTTGCAAGATGTAGGCTACAGCAGCGAGGAGGTGTGCGTGGGAGGAGGAGGAAGAGGAGGAGGAGGAGGAGGAGGAGGAGGAGAGGTTAAGGATGCTGCAGGCACCACTGAGGCAGCCCCACCTGCTGCCCACAAACACGTGCTGAAGCAATGGAGAAGTAAACAGGGCCAAGTGATGGTTGGTGGGCGGTTTGGAGACACCTAGAAAAATGGATCTCACTCACCGCAGTTGCACTGCTGCGTGTTTAATTCAATTGGGGGCCTACTGCTTGTTTATTATTTTGGTGACAAATAGCTTGTCCATTTTTTATTTTTTTAGGGTGTAGGATACTGGCATCCCTTCTTCCCCACTGTCTTGCAACGGACTTGGGACATGGAGGAGGAGGAGGAGGAGGAGGAGGTAGTGGACGAGGAGGAGGAGGAAGAGGAGGAGATGAGAAAGTGTAAGGGAGAGATTGAAATGGAAAAAAAAAGAAAACGAAGAGGTGGAAGGAGTCAGTTAAACTGCAGTCATTGCTATGACAACTTGCCTTGTTTGCTGTTGCCTAGGGGGGGGGTATGGTCTGAAGTTCTCCAGGGACACTTGCGTTTGTAACCCCTCAACACGCGGCAGCCCACTCTCTCACACCCACTCATCACGAGCGATGTAGGCTACTATCAACGCCACGTTGCCGTCTCCAGCGGCACCAGCGGCCCCGGAGAGGCCCCGGAGAGGCCCGCTCCGCTGCGAGACGGCGCATCCGAAAACATGAGTGCGGATGGTCTTCATAATAGACAATATTATGTGTGTGTGTGTGTGTGTGTGTGTGTGTGCGTATCTCAACCTGTGTGTGTGTGTAATAAGATTTGTGTGTATTCACATTTGTGTGTATTCACATTTGTTGTGCGTAATAAGATTTGTCTGTCTGTATTCACATTTGTGTGTGTGTAAAAAAAATCTGTGTCTGTATTCACATTTGTGTGTGTGTAAAAAAAATCTGTGTGTCTGTATTCACATTTGTGTGTTTGTGATAAGATTTGTGTGTCTGTATTCACGTGTGTGTGTGTGTGTGTGTGTGTGTGTGTGTGTGTGTGTGTGTGTGTGTGTGTGTAAAAAAATGCGTACTGAGATCTGTAAATGTCAGGCGGAGCTCTGATAGGCCGTCTTTTTACACGTGGATTTTGGCGCACTTCTGCCGTGCAGATCTGCAAATGCGATCCGTGTGTAAAAACGATTTGTCTGTAACTTCACGCAATACAGTCTACACACCACTAGTCGGCGCGTAGCACCCAGTGATGTTAAGCGTGTCATTGTCATGGGTAAGATGGCTGCCGTTAATGACACTGGCCGGTCGTCGGAAACTTCGAACAACTCATGGGTAAGTTAACGTTTGTTTTCCTCATAAATAAACGCATTGTAAAGCCCATGAGTTGTTCGAAGTTTCTGACGAAAGACGGCCAATCAGAGCTCCCGCCTGAGTTATAACTGATGACAGACATTTACAGATCTCAGTACGCATTTTTTTTACACACACACAAATGTGAATACAGACACACAAATCTTATCACAAACACACAAATGTGAATACAGACACACAGATTTTTTTACACACACACAAATGTGAATACAGACAGACAAATCTTATTACGCACACACATGTGAATACACACAAATGTGAATACACACAAATGTGAATACACACAAATCTTATTACACACAGACAGATTGAGATACGCACACACAAATAATATTGTCTCAATAATACCCCCATAGAACATCCACTCAAAAAGTCATGTCAGTTGAAGCATTTGCAATTGCATTACATCAAGAAAATGTGAAAGAAAGAAAACTACGAGATGAAAATGTCAAAAAAATGTGTTTCAATACCAAACTGGATCATATCAGAGTCATCATATGAATGCTGTGACTGTGGAATTTTAGCAGCAGATCCGATGTATAGTCCAGTTGGGTTTTCTCATTTCACAACACAGTGGTAATAACGTATTTACTCCAACAAACGTATATGCAGGCTGTTTGTGAAGGCTGCTTTCTGGTTCCGATCTGGTAGTACAACAAAAAGGGATAGAGCAGATTGCATCGCTATGGCAACACAATTACCACTGCCATAGTGTGGGAGGCATGGATCATGTATGATCTCGTCCAGATAGTGTAATTATTCAATCGCCTCCAGAGAGGAAAAAACAACACTTTTTCATGTCTTTTGTAATCCATTTTTTAAATGATTGTTTGTTAACTTAATTGAATAACTCCAAATCCATTAGTCAATTAGCTACACTTAATGTGGATATTGATGTTTCTGTTAAAAATGCAGTTGGAGTGATTTATTTTGTATTACGTATGATCATTATCAGAACCCTATCAGAATGTAAAAAAAGGAAATACCAAATAGTTTTACAACGTACGTATCAGGGGACCCATACCACAGCATCTTTTATAAGCTGCACAGTGAAACCTCTCTTTCTGTTTTGATGTAAAGCTATTTATCAGTTACCTAGCAACAGACAACGTGCTAATGTTGTGGTATTGGTGAGGGCAGACGGCAGTTGGGCAAAGCCTGTAGTACGAGCCTCGCTGTATGTGTGGGCAGCAGCCGAGATAGCATCTGCTCTGTGTAGCTCCTGACAACAGGTGAAACGGTGCGTGCTTCCCTCTGTCCCTGCAACACAAATACTCTCTTAGACCGACCGTGGTCACATGGTTACGTGTGCGCACGCACGCACACACACACACACACACACACACGGGTTTCCTCATCAATTATTTCTCAAAGGGGGATTCTGGCTCAGCATTGCACTAAATCAAATCCCTCCCATGATGAGACAAAGACCAGGTGTTATTTTAGGACTTCTGAAGAAGCATGAACAACCATTGGAGAGCAAATTTCACTTCAATCAATTCAGTTTTAAGCCCTTAAGATGATTTATGTGCACGCCGTAGGAAATTCGCCCCAAACTGCTGTGACTAATAATGGCATGTTTCAGCTTGTTTATGTAAACACTGTCCCCCATTCACCTGTCAATTTCTAACTCACATTTCACAGTTATTTTGGCTCCTAGTGGTGTTGCAATTGGCCCACCATTCTCCTCACGGCACTTCTAAATACGCTGCATCAGGCCCTGTTACACCGAGACCTTCAAAGGGGAATGATTGGTCTCAGACTCTCACATTAAGAGATGAAAGTAGGCCGAGCTCTCGTATCAAAAAGCCTTGGTAGACGCAGAAAGGTCAGTGCATAGATCCTTTGAAATGTCATGTGATTACGATTGGGCCATGGGTTCTATTGGATAAAACAAAACTGGAGTGACTGGAGAAAATATAGGAAGGTTATAGTTCAGAATATTGTATACGCAAGCATGTGATCAGCATCATACGGCAAACTTCAGTTGTATTGCTTATAAAAAATATACTTTTGTTCCCTAAAGCACAGAGCAATATGGGAGTGAAACACCCTAACCACTAGACACTATCCTGCATAATGTCACCAACATGAACTTGCTGACCACATAAAGCAAGCTTTGACAAGTGTACTTGAATATTATCTTTGTTTCAATTGTGGGCTATAAATATCGCAAAACTGCCATATTTGTCTTTCGAGGTGTGGTGGAGTTTATCAAATAAAGAATGACTCATGTACAGATACTTGACTCTTAGGGAACTCCTTGAAATATTATGAATATTTGCAGATGAAATACTGACAGACACACCAAAGTTGTTAACAAAATTATTTTAATAATTAGACAGTATTGGTTAAAGCAAACGACAGAGCTAACTGCATTTAAAGCAGCATCACTTTTACAGAAAAAAATAAATCCATCCATGGTTACCTACATGGCCCATGTTTATTATAGAAAATAGAAGATTTTTCTGTTCAAGGGGGGCTTTCTTGACCTGCTTAATGACAATAGCAAGCAGGTTCAAGAAATGAAACTAGAAAATTGTTCCAGTGTTAGAGATAGTGAATGTACGCATACGTGGTATTAACGTACCAAAAAAAAAAGGTAGACGCATGATAACAGCAATCTCTCAAATGAGTGTTAATTAATGCACATTGAGGTATATTGCTCTTCTAAGATGTAAATAGTAGAAATGGATGTTAATAGTGTAATATTGAAGTATATTACAAATCGAAACTATAAATCACCGCAAACAATATAAGAATGGATCGAGTTAAATGTTAAATTTCTTTCAAGTGTTATGTGGTCGTAAGTACGTGTTCATACAATTGAGTACCAATAAAGCACAGGTACTTAGGTACATACAGAACGATATCCATGAGAACATCACTGATGACAGGTTGACATACACATCATGAAAGTGGTATAGATAAATTAGGTAGTGTGGAACAACAAACTCGGTGCATGATACAGAATAAAGTATAAAAACAATTGCATATAAAATGAGTACAAAAGTTATTTATGAATTGTTTTGCGTAGTTTCCTGGCAAGTCGCTTTGGTTTTCTGAAGATAACAGAATACATATCTAACAAACAAAACATTATCCCAAATGATTATTCCCAAATGATCCCAAGTGTGTGTGTGTGTGTGTGTGTGTGTGTAGTAAAACATAGCATTTTAAACAAACATAGATGACCTTGAAATGTAAACTTTTCAAGAGTCAGTCAAGGATTTTAAACACATTTTTTTACTTTGGAGCAGAATAGTTTCTAGGAATGCAAGGAAATATACCATTAGGCACATTCCTTGAATGTGCCTAATGGTATATAATGAATGAAAATTAATGTATACTGTTGCTGGAAAGTGTATGATTCAGAAAACATAAAACCTAAAAAACAAACTCTCTTTCACTCAGTTTGATTCTCGTGGTAATGTTTACGTACAATACCAGAACAGAACCAGGTCAAATAGAACTGAACTGGACACTCAAGTCAGTCGCACAGAAGAAGCAGCCTGCAGTAGGTAGGACAAGGCGCATATTTTGAGCAGAGCTGGTAGCGGTTAGCTGCCAGCTCTGCTTTAAAACAGTCATATTGCTATGAACACATTCAGTGGAAACTATTATTTCTCTTTTTTTGGGACACAGTATGCAAAGGCATCCAGTGTGTCACAACACATTTGACTGGATTTAATTGGGCATCCTATTTTTTTTTACGGTTACATGAGATGAGCAATGACTGATACAGACTTGACATCTTCGTACCTCACCTTCACAGTAGAAGTACTATCACAGGTTGTCTGTGTGATTTTAGTTTTTGAGTATTTATGAAAATGATCATGAACGCCACCCACTGCAACCCCTTCTCCTGATTGGTGGGAGTAACCTGTACTCGATAACAAACGTCCCGTCCAAAGCCCTGTTTAACCGCTTAATGTTTGTGGTACCCGCTCATTGAGTGTTTGACTGCTTCCTCCAGGGACTTCCTGGTCACCAGTAGTCGTACCACGTCCTCGTTCTTCCTGGTTAGCCTCTTACGGGCCTTGTCATGGGTGACCACTGTCATGTCCCAGCCGTTAACCTGGCAGTAAGGAAGGGGAAAGTTAGCGCGCTATGCCAACATTTTGTTTGCTTGTATTGTAAATTGGTGCAATATAACAACATTTTAGCTTTCCTATATTCCCTGGCACTCTTGAGCTAGAGGCTGCATTGCAAGAAAGACATGAATTTTACTTATCGTATTATGACCTCACTTTGAGTACAGCCCCATATATCAAGAAAGCTGTTATTATTTGAACTTGTACTCACATTTAAAAGACAAACATGTAAACAATGATAGCTTTTAAAACTATGGTTTGGATAAAAGCTTATTCTGAACACTTGTGTAATGTACATATAGCGCCATCTTGTGAAAAAAACTGATGAAACGTATGGTTATACATGCCTGCATTATTTTGTCTCCCATCTTTAAGCCTGCAATTTCTGCTGGTCCCTTGGGCGTTACCCTGGTTACGTAGATACCCTGCGGTGGGGGCAAGCATCATTCATAAGTACATCCTGTGTTCAAATCATCCGACCTACAGAAACTTAAGGTCTGTCTGATGAACACGGATTACAAAAAACTAGTGTAAAACAACAGACAAAAGCAACTGCTCTAGTCGTCACATGGATTTGAAGAAGTGTTGCATTCAAAAGAAAAAAAATCTCCCATTGGTTCAAGCAATAAATATTTGCAATAAATAGGTCTTATTTAACTGATATGCATTGATCATGTTATTTTCAGGATCTACTTTTGCGGTATGGCTTCTTAGCCTTTAGTAAGTATACTCTGTTATATAATTACAATATATCTTGTAAATGTGTTACACGTTATGGACTATTACCATAACAATATTGGATATATCTATCACACATTGATTGCTAGTACTTTCCACAAGCCCTGCTGTTTCCACCTGGTGTCATCTGCTAAGGGTGTAACGGTTTGTGGTCACAGGTTTCGGTTTGGTGTACATATAGTATATATATATATATATATATAACACGGCCTTTAGTGATAACACATGCCTTTAGTGATTTCCTTGTATCGATCTGAGTTGGTTGAGAAATGTTGGCTGAAGAGTTAGTAAGTTAGATAGTTAGTTATTTAGACTGCTTTGCTCCCTAGCTCACACTGGCCACAGTTACATTTGGATGGTGTCGCCATAAATGGCTCAACATTCCTGACGTTCTCCCGTTAGTATATGTAATGTGCGTCGAGGACGGTCGCTGATTTATTTGCTAAAATCAGGCGCCTTTTTTTCCTATTTCAATCCGTCCCGAACTCTGCACGTTTGCATTCCGAAACGTGCGTTTATTTTTGTTTGACGGGAACGGTTGGTCACACCCCTACTGCTAAGTGTCTCTCACCATAGGGCTGAAGCAGATGTGTTCAGGCCTGTAGTTCACCCATTCTCTTCCCAAACTATTTCCCTACTCCCACTGCCACTGATCAGCAACAAAGAAGACATGCCTTTAGGAAACAATTACCCATCACTGACTCAAACAGTGACGTTTTGCTGAAACCTGAAAGAAAAAACCCTTAAATCACCCTACAGCAATTCCACATCCGCTATATTCTCATCTTATGTTATTGTATGAAGCCACTCTTGCTTTACACATGGTGTGGTGATGCATGCGTCTATGAACAGAAGGTACAGGTTACCAAACTGTAAGTGGTGTGTGTGCATGCTTGCATGTGTGTGTGCGTGCATGGTGGGGGGCATATGCAATATATAACGTTATGGCTTCTATTGGGGGGAATGTGCGGGAGACAATAAAGGTGAACCTTATCTTAAAGGGGCTATAGACGATATATTTAGCCACAAGATGTTGCACTAGAGCACCAGCATCTCAAACCACAACTCATCTAATGCACGGCGCGTGAGTTATCATGAGCGTGCGGCCGGACCGGACACCAAAACAAAGAAAATAGAAGCTCAGATTACAACACACACAGAGGAAGTGTGCCTTCATTCTCTGGTCAGGACGCCATTACGCCACTATATCTCTACATAGCCAATAGTTGTTTGCTGCTATATTAATGTTCGGGATTTCGTCTGTAGCCCCTTTAACAATTATGGGGTTCATGGGGTATAAGTGATTTAAGTGGGGAATACACACACACACACACACACACACACACACACACACACACACACACACACACACACACACACACACACACACACACACACACACACACCTTGTCAGTCTTGTCCTCAGAGTAGGGGTTCTGCACAGGGTCCTGGTCGATCCCTCCTCCAATGCTGAAGCCCAGGATCAGGTGCTCTCCCTGCCGCAGCTTATTGATCTCAATCCGCTGCTGCTCAAAACAAAAAGCACCATACGTTTGTCATTAGCATAGAAGAACTAGGCACACAAAAGGATGTACGTTACCGTCTCACTCATATACTACAATAGCACGGTTACCATGGCAGTGCACTATAAAATGTGTCACTTTCAGGTAAGACATGAGTGCAATCTTCAGCTTCACAGAAGCAATCTCAACAGACAACTTTACCCATGGCACGTTTCCATTATAGTTGCACCATGATTTGTGGAGAACAAATAAATACAAATCACAGCAGACACAACCCACAACTCACAACCAGTGAGTGGGTTTCACTCCTCATTTCAAGCCCCTGTGCTTGACTTTGACATGCTGTCTCCAGCTGTTCAGCCAGATGGACGCGGGGCTGAGACACCAGAGTGACTACTGGACACAATGGCTCCCTGTGTGTGCTGCTGAATAACGATCTCTATCTCTCTCCCTCTAATGTCTGAGGACATCTTGAGACTTGATGTGTGACTCCATCGGTTTTTTTTTGTTTTGATTTTGATATGTTGTAACCTTCATGTCAGCGGTTGCAACAGACAACAAAGCAAAGCCTGATCAGAAGTGGAGTCATCGCGAGAGCCGCGCCTATACGTCCACCTCACGCCCCACAGCTAACAACACACACCAGACCCTTTCCCGTCCACATTAATACACCACATTAATCACATTATCACAACCGGCGACCACGTTGACCCGAAACCTACAGACGGTTAACGTGTGGTTTGTGGTGGATTACGACATAGAAGAACACAAAGTTGGCTTTTGGTTGGTGAATAGCCACCGGAGGGTCTAGGGCGTGTATGGCTATTCCCACATGAAACGAGTGTATAAGTATTTGTGTTTTTTTGTGTGTAAGTAATAAGTAGTAAGAGAGAGAGAGAGAGTAAGACGTGTGTTTATCACACGTCCGGGGTGGGTGTGAAAAGGGGCCGAAGTTGAACAATGGAGTCCAGGCTGAACGGCAAACAAACCAACCGCCCCGTAAACTTACCACAACAGCTGTGACGGGTTGTCCTGGTATGTACGCCATGGTCCTCGGTGTTGTAGCGCGATGGTGCACTTCTGAAAATAGTTTTTAATAATAGTAGTAGTTAATAGTTGTTTTTTTAAGGTATTTTAAGAAACACTTGAAGAAAACACTGGAGCAACTTCTGCTTGGTTACCAACCTGATTTCCAGCACCGTCAGGGGGAAGGAAAAAAAAAAAAACAAGGCTTCTGTGGCGGTGACGTCACTTGGATTGGGTGCGCGTGTTTTGCCAACACGGCGCGATGCGCAAAAAGCGGCGCTTCCGCGCGACGTCGCGTTGCGTTGCGTTTACGCAGTCGTGAAATGGCCCCTCTCCTTTGCGTGGCGGGAGGGGATAAACCGAACTGTTTGTGTGTGTTTTTATATGATCCTGCTGGTGTCGTGGGACAGCGTTAAGGTGGTGTTTTCCATAAAAGGAGAAGGATTTCTCTAATGCATAACTGGTGGCGAGGCGGACCGGTTGCCATGCAATGACGTTATTCGGGACGTTACTCGTTACTCAGGACGTTACTCGTTATTCGGGACGTTACTCGTTACTCAGGACGTTACTCTCGTTATTCGGGACTAGTGAAAAACTAGTTCTTCTGAATTAACGAGATAATTATTTACATTTTGAGAAAAGTTTTCATGAAAAAAAACCCTGCTTTTTTCTGCTTTTCTGAATGAACGAGATACCACAAAAATCCTGCGAGAAGATCACCTGCCTGGAGTCACGTTACGGTTGCTGCTACTAATCTAACACACACACGCACATATATATATATATATATATATATATATATATATATATATATATATATATATATATATATATATATATATATATATATATATATATATATATATATATATATATATATATACATATAGGCCTACATACAGCGCTATACACAAGTTATTGAGCCGTTTCCGCTCTACATCCGGAACTTCTTCCGTCGAATGCAATCCACTTCCGTTCTGGCGGGCTGGGTTTGTTTTGCTAGCTAGCTCCGTTGTGCCGACGAAGCACTGATATCGCTGTTCATTACAACATGAAGAAAAGTGGTTCGGGAACGACGTGTGCGGTAGTTGGTTGCAAAAACTCGAGAAAACACCTGAACGAGTGGTTAGATCGAGAGTGCTACGACCACAAACCAGCTACGAAGAGGCAATGTCCATGCACTCCATTGTTTACATTCTTTCGCAAGCCTGATAGCGACATGGAATCAAGGACCTGGCTGAAGGCATTGAATGTAAAGAAACCACCCCGCAACGTTTTTGTTTGTTCCTATCACTTTGTTGATAAAAAACCGACCAAGGATAATCCTTTCCCAGAGTTGTGGTTGGGATACAATCGCACTCCCCAGCCAAAGAGGCGTCAACTCACCCAGCGGACAACTGCCTCCCCCCAGATAAAGAAACGCAGACTTGAATCTGAGGGTAAGTTCAGCAACTTTAGCTATGAAGCTGAAAATACTGTTAATTATGAAGAACGTTGCTACCGGTATTTTGCTAAGGCAGTTGATTGTTTTGGAGATGGGACAAACAATGCACACGATACATCATTAATTGTGTGTATGTGTGCCTGCATGTCTACATCATAAATACAATGCAAGGTGGCAGGCTGTTGTGATGATGATTGTGTGTGTGCGTGTGAGTGCAATGTTGTAGTAAACATTTTGTCATTGTGATTATTAGTGAGAGGACTGTCTGCATTCATTTGGCTCCATCTATGTTTTCTGGTCCCCTTATTAGATTCTCCTGAAACCTGTCAGCCTGCCTGTGAGGCCGAGCCTGCTACACCAAAATTTCGAGATGCCCAGACCCAATGGGAGGATCCGTCACATGTTGACCACATGTACTGTTCAACAACACCGTCTGTTAAAGTAGACAAGGCCACACAGTGCGAGGCAGAAATGGGTCCTACTGTGACTAGCACCATGGTCATTGATTATGCTAGGTCCCGGCTGTATACAGGAGTGCGTATGGTTCAATTTTTCACCCTAGTGACGGTGTTGTTGCCTTTCAGTAAGCCATCAATTACCCTTCCTGTTGTTGACCAAATCCTAATGACCTTGATGAAGTTAAAACTAAACCTAATATTAGGAGATATTGCTCACCGCTTCAATGTGTCTACATCCATGGCAAGCATTGTGATTAGTCACTGGATTGACGTGATGGGTGAACAGTTCAAAGTCCTGATCCCATGGCTTCCAAGAGAGACCATTCGTGCCACCATGCCCTTGTCGTTTCAGATGAACTACCCTCAAACCACCTGCATCATTGACTGTGCCGAAAGTGCCATGCAGAGAGCCACAAACCATGACTCAAGGAGTGACACTTTCAGCCAATACAAATCACGCAACACTGTGAAATATCTCGTCGCTGTGGCCCCTAATGGGCTTATCATGTTTATATCTGACGCCTATGCTGGCAGAAGCAGCGATAAGTTTATCACCATGGACAGTGGGTTTCTAGACTATCTGAGGGCTGGTGATGAGGTCATGGCGGACCGTGGGTTCACCATTCGAGACTTGCTTGATGAGAGAAGGGTCAGTTTGAACATCCCTGCATTCACCTACAGGCGCAATCAGTTGACAAATGAGGAGACGACACGCACCAGGCGAGTAGCCAATGTCCGCATACATGTGGAAAGAGCAATCCAGAGACTGAAGGTCTTTAAGATTTTATCCCAGACCGTTCCCATCAGCATGGCACCGAAACTGGACAACATCTTAACCATCTGTGCTGGCCTAGTTAACCTGAAGAGTCCACTGATCAGAGTGCCTCGTGAGGTTTAGAATCTTGCCTTATGTCCCAGTCTACCAACACCCAGCCATGTTGTTCAATAAATACAGATAAACACAATAAATACTGCATGCATTGTATTTTTTTAATATTATATATGAATATTTTTATAGTGATGTAATTGTGTGGGCTTTTGTATTTTACTTTTTAAATACCTGTTAGAATTAAACATGTGATCTTTCTTGTTGAAGCCATTTCTTTAGTTTCCTCAAAACAATGAATTAATCCAGTGTTATTTATGTACAGTATGAGCTTGCTATGAATGATAAACTGTTAACAGAAATTGTAACCATCTAAGGAACATAAGGCCTATCATTCATGATTGTAGTTCAGTGCAATAATGAAATGAAATTAAATTACATCAAACTTTATTTTACTCAAACAGTACAGGCACATTGATATATTGCACAGCACAAAGAGATTATGTAAATAACGGACATCTGTTGGCTCCTGTGGGCATGACCTTAATAAGGCAGTTTATATTATTTTTAAAATGCTGCGATATTTACTGCATAACTGTAACCTTCCCTCGACAAAATCATCAACAATTTTCGGGAGCATGTGGGCAAAGTAGAATAACGCCATCTCCAGTCAAAGTGGTAGAACCGTGATCCCAAGCTGTCATCGAAATCGCTGTGTTTACACCGGCAGACGCTGCGCAAACCACTTCCGGCGGAAATGAAATGCATTTTTGTAGCGTCATGGCGGCACCCGTGGTTTCGCGCGTGAACTTGTGTATACGGTTTCCATGGCGCATCTGTGTGTTACCATGGTGACCACGGGTAACGGGAAGTATGCGTGCGCGTGCCCGCCCTCCGCCGGCCGACAGGCGTGGGGTGACTCGCTGAACCCCTGCTGGTGATGGGAAGTCGGGACTGGGGGTCGCAACTGTTTCCCCATATGAACGAGGAGTTGAAATCAAGCTCCTCAAGTAATGAGAGCTCATCTCTTGGGTGACACGGGAGAAACACAAGTCTGCGGTGCACTGACCATGTTATTAAAAATAATATTATTTTCATATTTAGCTTTAGCTTTGGGCACTAATCGCCACTAGATGTCACTCAGTCTCTGTCAGATGCCCCCCAGGTGCGCACAGGTGAGTTACCCACTTGTCAAGAGGAGACTCGGTCCTGCCAGGTAGGCTACAGTGTGTTACACATCACACATAAGCTGTGTCCCAATTCACGGAATGCGTACTTCGAAGCATGCATTCCGTGAATTGGGACACAGCAATACTGTCAAGAGGCGACCCAGTCGTGTCACTTCCTGTGAGGCGCACTATGTTCGCCACCCGCCGCACACATACATACACACACACGCACAAACGCACGCGTGCATGCACACACACACACACACACGCACAAACACACACACACACACACACACACACTAACATACTTTTGTACATACACACACACACACACACACACACACACACACACATACTCATATGCAGACACACACACACACACACACACACCGAGATCACCAGCAGGTGTTACATTATGCTGGCCTACATAAAACCTCATCGTGCATATCATATGTTAACAGGTAAAACAAGTTTGTTTGGTTTCATGCAAACCACACTGTTGACACATTGGCCCTGTTTATTTTCCGGTAATACATCGTCCAATGTAAAATATATAATCTAATTTACAATTATTTACTTAAATGTAAATCATCATTTGAACCACTAACCATCACATTTTGTTATTATTATTATTGACATATTGACAAAAATCTCTAACAAAATAATAAAAGCACATTTTAAAGCACAGAGACCTGCATTCACTTCAGATAATTGGACCAATCATATAACCATAGTTCAACCATCTATTGATTATTTTGTTCCTTAGCAGTAGCCAGGCGCATAAGGTGGGGGTTGCAGATACTCTTGCGGTAACCCACCATCAACCAGTTGGGACTGAGGGCTCTTTTGAGACCCGCCCCTATTCTTCCGGAACAGCGCCATCAGCTTCATCTGGTTGGACATAGCCGAGGGCTTGGCGTCGGCGTGGCCGTCCTGCTGGGCGCTCGGCTCTGCGGTGGAGACGGCCCTCCCGGATGTGGAGGGATCAGAGGGAAGTGTCGGATACAGGACATTGTTATTGGTCTCTGGGACTCTGAGACTGGGGGCCGCTGCAGGGATGTCCGGGGCCCGGTTGGCTTCTGTTGTGTTGTTGTAAATATGGGTATAGCTGGGTAATGATGTCGGTTGCACAGCATTCACCTAAAATTGACAGCAGATGTTCTTATTATACATTTAAAATCAATGTGATATCGATGCACTTGGAGGAAAACATGGAGACCAGGTAAACATGTACCTCTTAAAATGCTCATGTGCTCTTAAAAAGCATGGAATGTGAAAATGATACAACATTTTCAATAAATCATACCACAGACAGTATAGACACAAAGACATAAGAGTATTGTTTACCATTTGCGATTCAAAATACAGCACTTGATCTTGCGGCTGGCTATTAAACCTATTAGGTGTGGGATCTGTGTAATATGGAATGGTCGAGAAAGATGGCAAGGAGGTCGAATGAAGAAGGGCCGCTGGAACATCTTCATCTGTTCCAGTGTCCTCCGACATCTTTAACGGCAGAACAGAGAGGAAAAGATTACCAAACAGAGGGAGGGATGAAACAGAACAGAAGTCTTCCTAGTGGCTATGTGGCATAGAAATCAAAATGCCAAATATGATTGTGTGTGTGTGTGTGTGTGTGTGTGTTTGGGTTTTTCCTCACCTGTCTACATGGCACGGTCAGCAGTTCGTCGAAAGGCATGAGGGGAGTTCTGGTATGAAAGTCCACCAGGTCCTGCAGAGAGCGGTGGCGTGTGCTTTCACCTGTAATGGTGTAGTTTCCATCTCGCAGTGTGTCGATCATAAAATGTCTGCAGCGGTCTGTAGCTCTTTGTTTAGGTTAAGAAAAGACAAACTTCAGTGTAAACGGCCAAAGGAGGAAGTTCACTTAATCTGTATACATTTACATTTTTGCACACTTTAAAAAAAAGTGTACCGAAACCATTGCGAGAATATAAATAATGGTAAGCAGAGGAACATCGTAAAATGTCTGTACTGGAACGACTAACCGGTATGAGAGTGTGAAGCCATTCCTGCTCTCAGCAACTCGGACCAGGAAGTAGCCGGGTGGTTTGCACAGCAACAGCATCTCGGAAGCCCTGCGTTATAATTACCAAAAAATAGTTTTCATACAATAAATCTTTTTTTTTTCCAACCAGGGCTGCTCAACATGTCTGTCTGATTAACACAGGCCTTTAATGGTGTGGCTTCTGGTAATGTCTCTTCAAAAAAAAAGAAGTGGTACTGCCGCAGCGCATTTTTCCAACAATGCCTTACTGTAGCCTACTTACTCTAGCCTTACTGTAGCCTACTTACTCTAGCCTTACTGTATGCCTTACTGTAGCCTACTTACTCTAGCCTTACTGTAGCCTACTTACTCTAGCCTTACTGTAGGCCTTACTGTAGCCTACTTACTCTAGCCTTA
Organism: Merluccius polli; assembly: GCA_030340625.1. Classification (NCBI taxonomy): domain Eukaryota; kingdom Metazoa; phylum Chordata; class Actinopteri; order Gadiformes; family Merlucciidae; genus Merluccius; species Merluccius polli. The sequence goes on along the minus strand of JAOPHQ010003478.1, from coordinate 27,161 downwards.
CTGTAGGCCTTACTCTAGCCTACTTACTCTAGCGGCTAGAGTAAGTAGGCTACAGTAAGGCTAGAGTCTAGCCTTACTGTAGCCTACTTACTCTAGCCTTACTGTAGGCCTTACTGTAGCCTACTTATTCTAGCCTTACTGTAGCCTACTTACTCTAGCCTTACTGTAGCCTACTTACTCTAGCCTTACTGTAGCCTTACTAGCCTTACTGTAGCCTACTTACTCTAGCCTTACTGTAGCCTACTTACTCTAGCCTTACTGTAGGCCTTACTGTAGCCTACTTACTCTAGCCTTACTGTAGGCCTTACTCTAGCCTACTTACTCTAGCGGCTAGAGTAAGTAGGCTACAGTAAGGCTAGAGTCTAGCCTTACTGTAGCCTACTTACTCTAGCCTTACTGTAGGCCTTACTGTAGCCTACTTATTCTAGCCTTACTGTAGCCTACTTATCTAGCCTTACTGTAGCCTACTTACTCTAGCCTTACTGTAGCCTACTTACTCTAGCCTTACTGTAGCCTACTTACTCTAGCCTTACTGTAGGCCTTACTGTAGCCTACTTACTCTAGCCTTACTGTAGCCTACTTACTCTAGCCTTACTGTAGGCCTTACTGTAGCCTACTTACTCTAGCCTTACTGTAGCCTACTTACTCTAGCCTTACTGTAGCCTACTTACTCTAGCCTTACTGTAGGCCTTACTGTAGCCTACTTATTCTAGCCTTACTGTAGCCTACTTACTCTAGCCTTACTGTAGGCCTTACTGTAGCCTACTTACTCTAGCCTTACTGTAGGCCTTACTGAGCCTACTTACTCTAGCCTTACTGTAGCCTACTTACTCTAGCCTTACTGTAGGCCTTACTGTAGCCTACTTACTCTAGCCTTACTGTAGCCTACTTACTCTAGCCTTACTGTAGCCTACTTACTCTAGCCTTACTGTAGGCCTTACTGTAGCCTACTTATTCTAGCCTTACTGTAGCCTACTTACTCTAGCCTTACTGTAGGCCTTACTGTAGCCTACTTACTCTAGCCTTACTGTAGGCCTTACTGAGCCTACTTACTCTAGCCTTACTGTAGCCTACTTACTCTAGCCTTACTGTAGGCCTTACTGTAGCCTACTTACTCTAGCCTTACTGTAGGCCTTACTGTAGCCTACTTACTCTAGCCTTACTGTAGGCCTTACTGTAGCCTACTTACTCTAGCCTTACTTTAGCCTACTTACTCTAGCCTTACTGTAGGCCTTACTGTAGCCTACTTACTCTAGCCTTACTGTAGGCCTTACTGTAGCCTACTTACTCTAGCCTTACTTTAGCCTACTTACTCTAGCCTTACTTTAGCCTACTTACTCTAGCCTTACTTTAGCCTACTTACTCTAGCCTTACTGTAGCCTACTTACTCTAGCCTTACTGTAGGCCTTACTGTAGCCTACTTACTCTAGCCTTACTGTAGGCCTTACTTACTCTAGCCTTACTGTAGCCTACTTACTCTACCCTTACTGTAGGCCTTACTGTAGCCTACTTACTCTAGCCTTACTGTAGCCTACTTACTCTAGCCTTACTGTAGCCTACTTACTCTAGCCTTACTGTAGCCTACTTACTCTAGCCTTACTGTAGGCCTTACTGTAGCCTACTTACTCGAGCCTTACTGTAGGCCTTACTGTAGCCTACTTACTCCTATTTGACCTTAACAATGTCAAATATAAGGAAAAGTCAAAGCTGCAGCCCCTAGATGTTGACCGCAGGTCCACATGTTGTAAGGTAACAATTTCTGATGAGACATGCGTGTGACGCACATATCATCACGGGTCTAATAATATCATCGGGGGAATTTACATAACTTACTTCCTTGAAATAAGGCCGTGAAACCACTGCGGCACCTGGGCGTCCCATGGCCCCTGGTGGGGCCCAGAGCCACCTTGCATCGCACGACCCCCCCCCCACGTCCGTGGGTTAGGTGGTTTCGGAGGACCGCAAGGACCTGAGCCAAGGAGACAACCGTGAAGCAGGTGGATCGTGTGTGCGTGTGTGTGTGTGTGCGCGCGCGCGCGTGCGTGCGTGTGTGTGTGTCGACCGACGATCGGTGAAACTCCGGTGAGGCCGGATATAAAATATTTTAACAACTATATTTAACAACTTTTACTGCAAGATATTTTCAAATTAAATAGCCGTTTTGGGCTAAAGCGCAAAACTTCGAATTTCAACTAAGAAATTCGAAGAAAAAAAGGCCTGTGCCTCATGTTGCTCCCAACAACACGTATCAGTAGGCCTATATCTTAAATAGCAGTTATTCACATGGTGCTGATTGAATAGGGAAATCGAGGGATGATTACCTGATGGCGCTGCGAGTCGCGATGCAGTGACTGAGGTGCAGTACGGCTTCAGTTACTGACTTACTGACTGCTGCAGGGTAGGTGGGTAGGTGGGTGGGGCTGTTTTGTATAGTGCAGTCATCCATGAGCAGCACATTACTTTGACATAAACACATCCAGGTGGGGGACTTCAAATGAACCATGTATTATACGGATTTTATGCATTATATATTTTTTTGGATTACTTTATTCATTTAAGTTTCATTGAGAGGAAGTCTCTCTTTTTTGCAGGAACGTCCTGATCACATTCAGTGACACAGTCCCACCTGGAAGACAGGTGGGACTGTTTCACTCTTTGTCACTCTTTGTTTCACTCATTCTTGTAGTTTTTTTGTGTTTTTTTTTTTACAATTTGAACACAATACAAAACAAACTGTTTAAAAGAATCTCTTTAATAAATCATCAAAAGTACAAATATCCACAGAGGTGTAGATAAATTCAATAAGATGTTTTTATGAAAGTACAATCAGTCTTATTTACAAAAAATAAGCTAATTCTTCCCTATTGAATCCACCAGTAATCAAAAATTTAATTTAAATTTCAACCAAGAAATGCTATAGATAGGTTAACAAATCTGCCATATGCATAAGACTATTTTTTAAAGCTCCAAAACAAAGACCCTAAACCTATTCCAGAAGACTTGCCTTCTTCTGTGAACAAGGTTACTATTAATTTTGGTGTTGTGTAAAGTGCTGAAATATGTCAGAGTTCAATATAATTTTAGGGGGACTACAGTAATGGATTTCATTGACTTGGCATCGCAAAAATCTCTGAGGTGAACTTTCTTGGCTTCAATTAGCTTCCTATATATATATATATTTGTGCCAGAACAGCTGAGCTCCAAACAAACTCAAAGCAGAAATGTAAGCAGAACAAAACAAAATAAAAGACAAAAGGCTCCACAAGTAAGCCCCTTTGCACATTTCTAAATTCAGTGACATATTTTTTTTAATATTATTAAGAGTAATGTGCATGAATCGGAAAGATACAAGATGCATAGTTCTGATGGCTGTGATGAGGTCGTATTGACGTCCGATGACGAGCAAACCGGGAATGCAAGAAAAGGAAAGTAAGTCTCATCACCTTTCTAGAACTCTCAAACTCACTGGAAATCAATGTGCGTACATACATGTGTAAAAGTACAGATAAGGGATGTCTCAGAAAGGAATGTTTGGAGGAGGAAAAAATGGGGCGGAGTTAAAGCCAAAAAACATATATACTATATTACCAAATATGGATCCAAATATAGTTGCTATACTCATTTCAGACTGTTTAGGAACAAGCCCTCAGTGATGAGGTTAAAAGGGAGCACAGTCGCAAGGCCCCTTCCACCACTGTGGGGAGAGTAAAATGCCTGCTCCATTAACCAAGCAAAATTAAGATGGTGAGGATGCTGTGCATCCCACTTTGCAGCAAACACGTCGACAGAAGTGTTCAGAAGCCATTCTAAAAAGACGTCATGCACAGAAGGAAATATTGAAAAAGTGCATTAGAACATAAAAGGGCACTTTGTTTGTTACTTCATAAATACTGCTACAGTACAGCCCACCTTTCTAGGGGCCGGAAAACAGTCCCCCGCCTTAGAACTAACTGGAAGAAATATAAATGTATAAAACATACTATTCAATATCGCCAGAAAGCCACCACTGCAACATAACCTATATTGCCCCCTGGTGTTACACTTGGGTATTGCATTTAATATCAGTGTCGCTAGTTCACCAGTTGAAGTGCATCGAGCAATTCTCCACCTCAACTCAACCTAATCTCGTCTCCATTGCAAATCTGAAAACCTCAAATAAAAGGAATTAAAAAAAAAAACAGATCTAGTCTGCTTAGAATTTCACCTAAATATTGATGAGAGACAATGAATACATGTGCCTCTCGTAACAGTGACCCAACTAATAGTTCACTACAAATGTGGAATTGTTCAGAATTACAACTGAAAATGTATACATAGTTGCATAGAAAATAAAAAGGATATTTAATCCAGAAATTGAATGTGTGATGAGTAAGACACACTGGCACTCATTTTGACTGTTGGTGATGTCACTTTAACCGACATTCAAACCTATATATAGTCTAGTCAGTATGTACATTAGGTGAACAAATCCAAAATGGTCAGATACTTAACTGGAAAAATGTTTTCCTTAAATTGATCACATCTATATTTACAGAGGAAAAATATATGAAGTTTGGAATCCTATGAAGGAAATACCTGTTGTGCAAGAAGAAAGCCTCGCTGATAACTGAGCCATACTGAAAATTAATAACAATGAATGGATAGACATAATTTATGCAGAAAGTGCATCGTTTCAGTGACTCTGCTTCTAGGGTGCTCTAGAGACACTGCCTACTATCTGTGATTACACTTTTGGCATGTAATCATAAGGATGGATGTCGTCTTCTAAATCCTTAAAAACAAATCATTAAAATTGATGGAATGCAGCTGAAATTGTCAGGGTACTGGCCTAGAATATCCATTGCGATTTATATTAAGATATTACAAGGAAATCTAGGAACATTGCTGTATGATCAGTTTGTCATGATCCAGGCCAATCAGTGCTTACTCTATATTGTCAAAGAAATAGCATCATAGCATAAGCAGCGACAAGAGTTAGCATTACCGAAAAAAGAAAAGAAAAATGTGGGTAATGCCAACTATTCTGATCAGATTGAGAAGTTGTAAAACTTGAGAATCTTACATGCCGGCAAGAGTTCTGCAGCTGCTTAAATTTCAAAAAGAAAGAAAGAAAAAAAAAGAAAAGCACAATTGTGTGTGTCAGACAACACTAGGAAGTATAGTTGTTAAATGCCAGACACTATTCAGTTTGTTAAAAAGTAACTAAATGTATACATTTGATCAGTAAATATCTGTAAAATTCATCAGTAAAAGAATCTTTTTGGAAATATCAATTGAAGGATTCCCTGAGAAATTGTACAGTGAGACTGGGGCTGGGGGTGCAGAGTCGTGAAGGTGGGACTTTGGCCTCGCTACAGAGAAATTTAAGAATCAAATCATTTGTTTTCCGGTAGGCAACCATGGACAAGTGTCAAGGGATGCCCATGGCGAGGAAAAAACAGTTGCGTTTTGTTAGGAATAATTCTGTAAACGTGGTACTTAGCTTTCATGAGGTACTGTGTTGAGGCCATAAGCAGAGCAAGAAGCTGATGTTTTTCAATTGACTATGGGAAGTGAGAGGGGGGGGGGGCAACAAAAAAAGAAAAAAACAGGACAAAGAGAGAAAACGGGAAGACCAGACCAGGGAGATAGGGGTGAGGGAAAGGATCTGTGTGTGCTCTGTCCTGTCCTGTCCAGTTCTGTAGGGACACAGTTAAGGCGATGGTGGTTTTTTGAAAGCGTCCATCGGTCTCTCTTCTCACAGGAGTGTACAGCGGAAGAAGCTGCTCTTCTTGGGCTGTTCTGTGATCTTCACCCCCTGGCTGCTACCCTGGGGGTTGTTACCCTCCTGAAACACACGCGAGAACACACAGACAAATCGTAGAGATGCACGCATTATACAACTTGCAATACAATGCCAGTCACCATACACAATCTAATGTATACATACAAAACCATAATTGGCTGAGGTATACCAGTGGAGCAAGTGTGAAAACGGCCAAAACATGAAAGAAAACTATGTGGAATTCTGAACATACTTGGTTATATCATCAAATAAATGTATAGAAAGAATAGAATGTAACTTTTCTATAAAACATTTTTTTGCCATGCATCACATGAATAAGAACTCGTCTAAAAGTCATTCTATAGTACAGCATTTTGTCCAATCCCCAATACACAGACTGGCAGTCCACACAACAAAGTAATATGATCAGTCTCACATGACCTCATCAATGTTTTAGCAACAGCCCAAGCCTTACCAGCTTTCTGTCCATTTTAGCCTTGATGTCTCTGGCAAGGGTCAAAAATGCCTGCAGGAAAGACAAATAGTGAATAAAAATGAGGGCTGAATAATTTTAATAAACATTCTTGTCAGTGGCATCATCATATGTAATCAAATCTTTGTCACAATAAGATTTTATAATCTGAATTAATAATGATAGATACCAGACTTAATATTATCACATTGTTAAATGCGATTAACCTCAGCATGATTCATTAACATTGGATTTTCAGTAAATAAACAGATCGATGGTTATCAATTGGTCCAGATCACCCCACCGACCCAAAGTAAACAAGAAAAACTATACACAGCAAAGGCAGGCTAGTGGTAAAATACAACACAGGCAGTAAACCCAAAATCTAACGGGTTATTAGACTCTTTCCCCAAGCGTTTGCCTCACAAAATAATAATAACTTCTAAAAGGAAACAAGAACATCTTGTGATCCCTGATCCTTTATACTGTACTGTGCCCCTGGTAACCCCAGCAAAGAGACAAGTCAACTCACATTCTCCACGTTAATGTTGGCCTTTGCACTGGTCTCCATAAACTTGATACCATACTCTAGCGCCAGCTGGAGAGATAAGAAATCAAAGGCACAGTTAGAACTCTAAAATGTGTCCCAAGTACAACAGCTCTGCTCTGAGCTTAGAGAGACTTCTGTAGGTCACACAGAGCTCCAGGCCCCCCCCCCACCTTCTCTCCCCGCTCCTTGGACACCTGCCGCTTGTCGTTGACGTCACACTTGTTCCCCAGGACCATCTTCTCCACGTCCGCCGAGGCGTGCTACACCAGGGGAGGGAGCAGTGTGAGTGGGTACAGGATCCACCATCACATAAGGTTTCATTCAGCTTATAAGACACAGTGGTTCATAAACAAACAGTTGGACGCCCCCCCCCCCCCCCCCCCCCCCCCCCGGCCCACTAGTACCTCTTCGATGTTCCGTATCCAGTTCTTGATGTTGTCGAATGACTTCTCATTGGTGATGTCAAAAACTAGCATTATGCCCTGGCGAGGCCACACATTAAAACGCACGGAAGAAAACAAACAAAAGTGAGACTTAACAAAAGGTATGTACGAAGTATACGTTGAAACAGGTGAATAATAGAGTCAACAGCACATCCAATCAATTGGATATGTACAATCTCATTAGCAATCCCATAACTTTAGACTCCACTCTATCCAATAATCTCTTCTGACTCATGGCTGTGGAGCTTGGTTCGCCAGACAACTCACCATGGCCCCCCTGTAGTAGGCCGTTGTGATGGTTCTGAATCTCTCCTGCCCTGCCGTGTCCCTAAAACAGAGAGACGCATGGTTCATAACCGGTTTCAAGGAGGTCACAGTGGATCATATCATGGATCCCATAGTCCACACTACCATTTCCGAAAGCCAAGTTAAGGCTTCCCAAATCCGTCGTAAACCTAGCTACGTCCGGGAAGAAGGATGCTGCTCAAAAAAATGCTTTCTTCCTTTTAGTTTTGTGTTGCCTGGTTAAGAGTTGAGGATTATAGTGTGCTGTCAAACTATGTGGACTAAGAAAGTCTCCTTGAGGCCATCACTAGTCTGCAGACAAGTAGTGCATAACCTGTAGTTTGAAGGACGATACACCAAGTAGCAACAAAGTCCATACGGTTTTAAATAGAGCAGGGTATTTTAGGCACATAACAAAGACACACTAGTTATTTCTCACCCCAAAATTGAACACGATATTGTCTATTTGAGAATAATGAAGACATGTACAAAATATGAGGGCATACAGTAAATGAATATCCTCGCTTTTTCCTCATTGTCACTTTCTTACCATATTTGTAGCTTGATCTTTTTCCCATCTAGCTCTATTGTTCTTATTTTGAAGTCAATACCTGGAAGAAATTGAATTCAGACACACCAGACTCAGTGAGGTCATCCACATACTCTAATAATAGTAATAGTGGTAATAGTGAGGGGGTACATAAAAAAACCGAGAGATGACAACAAATGATGACAAAACTTAATTATCAGCTACTTCATTTTAAGTTAATGTCACGCATATTGAACTGTGTGGTTTCCCACCCCCCCTCCCCCTAACCCATGATGCGCCAGGCCGGGTGTGACCTCCTGGGCTCAGGGCACCCCACCCAGGCTATGGGGAAGATATTTAGCCATTGCGTATGTAATTATGAGTTGTTATAACTCCACACATATGACTGACATCGCCCGGACAAAAGCAATAATCTGGCTACACGTCAGTGGAGCAGATTAGGACGCCGGTTAGGGTTGCTTCCTGGCTAACCACCCCATAATGAATGTTAACCAAAAAGTTAGCAACATAATTAGCATGAAGGGATGGGCTACTGCTTTTAATGCCACTTTCATGGCCAAGACAACGCGAATGGCGGATCCTCGCCTCACCTATGGTGGAGATAAACGTCGAGTTGAAGGCGTCTTCTGAGAATCGGAACAGGACGCATGTCTTCCCGACGCCTGAATCGCCGATTAAGAGGAGTTTGAACAAGTAGTCGTAGGTCTTCGCCATGTTATTAGCTATTGCGGATATCCCGCCCGTCGGTCCGTGGTAAAACCAAAAGCGTAACCGCTTGTCGTATGAAGGGGGTTTCCGATTGGCTGAACCGCACGTCACTCTCCTCTGTCGTCGTGGCTCCGGAAGTCACGTGGCTCGCTTTAGGCGCGGTCGTTTTGTAAACAGCGGCGGGCCGGTGTTGGTAATACAGGACTATATATCTATGAATATAGGATGTGCACCGATCACCCAGAGAGGCGAACAGCCACAAAACAAGCACACCCAGCCGCAAGTCACCTCCACTCCTCCCGCGGTCCCTGGTATCGTTATTACTAAGCACTGGCAGTTGTTGATCGTACTAGTTGAAGTGACAAAATCCGAAAATCATCTTCACAAAATTCAATAAGATGCCTGTAAGTGATTTTTTTGTATTATTATTATTATTATTATTATTATTATTATTTTCATTTTAATTTCATTATAGTTTTATTTTCACTGAACTGACGCTTCCAATAAACGTATTAATAATGAAATACATTCAAATGAATTAATTAAACATTTACCAGGCCTACACTACTTTAAAATTATCGTTTTAAAATTACTTGTTTTTATTGCTATTGTAGCCTCGTAAAAAGAGCATCAATTAATTGAAATGAATTCAGAACCAGAACATGAACAGACATGTCCCTATATCTAGTAATTCATTATGTGTACAGTAGGGGGCAGCATTGGGAAACAATGGACGCGCTGTGTAATTATGTGACGACAATACGACAGAAAACGAAATTGGGTTTTTTTGTCGGGTTTTTGGGATGTTTTTTTGATGTTTTCCACCTCCCTGCAGCTCGCTAGGGACCTGATGCACCCCAGCTGTGCGGACGAAAGGCGAAGGCACAAGACAAAGCGGCTGGTGCAGAGTCCCAACTCCTACTTCATGGATGTCAAATGCCCAGGTGGGCTATGATGACCAATAATAATAATACCGCAGTATGAGGACCCAGTGGTTATGTGTTATTATGCCTTCAAATTAATGTTTCTAAACACTTTCTTATGTATCTGAACTGTTAAGTTATATTATTATTATTATTATTATTATTATTAATACTAATAATAATAATTATTAGTTTAGTTAGTTTTATTATTAGTTTGTATTATTATTATTAGTGGCTTTGTCCAAGGTAGGGGTTCGATGGCACTCCCATGCATCCTAACTTAACTTAACTTAAAGGTCCACTGTGTAGAATTTCGTGGCATCTAGTGGAACAGACATGGCAGAAATTCAATATAATATTTGTATGTTTTCATTAGTGTATAATGACCTGAAAATAGTAATCGTTTTGTTTTCGTTTCACTTGGAAAGAGCCGTTTATATCTACATGGGGAGCGGGGCGCCTTCCACGGAGGCTGCCATGTTGCACCGCCATGTTTCTACAGTAGCCCAGAACGGACAAACGGCTGTAGATAAATAAAGCCCTCGCTGTTGCATATTGTTGTTCAGACTAAAATAGGTTTGTTCGCCAACATCTAGTAGCTGGCCCAGGTGGGCGGAGTTACCCCACGTTCAATAAGTTTTACAATAATGTCCGCCCGCCAGGGACGTCTCGACATCGAAACTGAAAATGACATTCATAGCAGCATTGTGCTACTGTGGTGGTGTATTAAAATAATCTCAATTGCAGTTTATCTAGTTTGAAAGTGTTTGTTTTTTTAAGTTAAAGATATTGGATATTCAACAGATCATCACGCTCTGAATGAGTGATGTGACATGGTGAACTAAAGACGTGACTAAAGACTAAAGACGTGGTCTAAGTACCCTGCTCTAAACAATAGCCTACTAAAGTGCAATTAAACCGGATACGTCTCGTGTTACAAAATGTTCCGAATGGAAATAATATATAATATTAAAATTGCTGTTTAGAAATGTATCCCGCTAGCTCTAAAAGCAGGTAAAAAAACTACATGGCCAGTGGAGCTCCAGTGTGAATGTAGTGCATATAGATTGTGTAAAATACAGGTGACTTTCGATATGTTGGTGAAAACTATCGCAGACTTAAACAAAAAACCAAAACGAGTACTTGTTGAGTTTTGGACCATGTATTCAATGGGTTTTCTGGTATTTATTGCACCCCTAGTACCTACTGGCATCTTACAGGCCACCGTAGCTTCCCCTACGTTGTTGGAAAGGGAGAGCTGAGGGGGGGGGGGTATTCAGTCGGTTGTAATCTGTAACCTCACCTTTAAATGCCACTAGGATCACACTGTACCTTTTACTCCACAGGCTGTTACATGATCAGCACCATCTTCAGCCATGCCCAGTCAGTGGTGCCCTGCGGGGGCTGCTCACTCGTCCTCTGTCAGCCACAAGGGGGCAAATGTCGACTGACTCCGGGTGAGACATTGTTATATGCAATGAATTAAAATGCCAAGTACCAAGAGCTGCCTGGTCTTTAGATCGACCATGGTTCATGATATACATACAATTTGCAATCTTTAGGATTAAAATATTCGTACTACTGTTGTGTTTTGTAATTAACATTATTTTGTCCTGCTCTCTAGGCTGTTCCTTCAGGAGAAAACATCGTTAAGCATGAATCTCAACAGAAGGCATTATGGCAGGGGGGGACATGTCCCCTCCACATTTTGAAATTATCCGTTTGGTCCTCCCCCTCTTTTACCGCTAATACACAGACATCCCAAGTCTCCCGGAAGTTCCGGGAGTCTCCCGCAAATTAATAGTGTCTCCCTGATGCAAGCAAATCATGTACAATCTCCCGGAAATCCCCCAACCCCCGTCGACCAAGTCGCCAAGTCAATAAAATGTTCACATCTTCTAATCCTCTAATCATCTTCTAATAAAAAGTAGGCCTGCACGATTAATCGAATTTTCATCGTCATCGCGATGTGAACATTCGCGATAAACACATCGCAAAAGCTGGTCTGTAATGCGATAAGTTCGCCATGGACACTCGGCGTGGCATTCTGACATTTGGGGCCATGCATGCACACACTAGTCAATCAGATGACGCCAAGCTTCGCTGACGTTCCTGCAGGATAACGCTACGTAAAGATAGCGTTGCGGCTGCGGCGCGCCGCTCCTGGGACGCTGCTGAGACGTTCCGCAGCCCGGTGGAAATACTTTCATTGACTAGAGTGGCAGCGATCAGCAGCGGTGACCGCTTACGTGAATTGCGTAACTTACGCAATTCACGTAAGTTATTACGTAAATAACTTACGTAATTTGCGTAAGTTATTTACGTAATAACTTACGTGAATTGCGTAACTTACGCAATTAACGTAACTTGCGTAAGTTACGTTAATTGCGTAACTTACGCAAATTACGTAAGTTATTTACGTAATTTACGTAAGTTACGTAAATAACTTACGTAAATTACGTTAATGGCGCTAACGGAGCTAACCGGGCTAACAGAGCTAACTGGTAAACGGTGCCTGGACTCCAGCACTCACCGATATGGTATCGGAATCGGAACAACTCTCGGTAAAAGGAAAGAAGTGTGAGACAGCTTTGGAGCAACAGTTGATTCACAACACTACAACTAAACAGATCTCACTCTGCGTGAGTCGCGCTGGACGGTCGGGCTGCGGAGCGGTGCAGAGGAGAAGGAGGGGTGAGAAGAGGATCATACCATTTGCTAAGCAGGGATGTTTTCATTTTCGTCCTTAACATATACATTTTAAACCACAAACTACGGAGTATGTTTTGGACATTATTTAACCCTGTCAGTATCCAATCCAGAATGTATTTGTGTTATTTATTTAAGCTCTTTTCCCCCTGAGATTCTTTTATTTCAATAGATACTTTTTGTTTTTGTTGAGAGCAGGGTAAGGAAACTTTAATTTATTTTTTACAATAACATGTAAATTAATGTTATGTGGGTTTCAATAAAAGCATGCACAAGAATATTATTTTCCCTTTTTTTATGTAATTACCATCAGCTATTCAGTGTTTGAGAGTACCTAAAAGCAGGGAATCTATTAAAGCTGAAAAATCTGAAAGAGACAGGAACTGTATGCAAACTTAAATATTTTCTTATTTATCGCAAGTCATATCGTCATCGCAATATTGAACAGTGTGATCGCACATCGCACATTTTGCTGATATCGTGCAGGCCTAATAAAAAGACACTTCATCAGACAGTGTCTGCAGGTCCTTAAAAAGTCTTGAATTCTGATGTATTATTATTATTAATATTAATATTTGTCAGCCTATCCACAAAGTCACGAGCCGCAACTGTCACTACTGCTGACCAACTTCCGCTGCTGGTCCCCCCCACCTGTCACCCCTGTATACAGCCCTTTTATTGACTACATAATTCCGCAATATCCCATACTGAAATCCAATATATGATTTGCCAATTAAACCTCCTTTCTTTGTTACGATAAATGATCTGGCTAATCAAGCAGTGAAATGATCAATATCAATGATCAATATTTAGCATTTTTTAGCAATTTATTGTGCCAGTATATTTTTAAAATGAAAATATTGCATGTGCAAAAAAAGAAAACCTTGAGATTTTGTGTAAAAAACATTTTTAATTAAATTGAAATGGGGAGGCAGGGGAGCAAGTAATGACATTTTTAAAACATATTTTTTCAAATGCGTTTTCATGGCGAAAAGAGTGAGATACATGCACAATGTACTTAATAAACGAAACATTTAAAGTTTCATTGCTTTCCTGTATGGGAATTCTTTGGTTTCAATAGTCTCCTGTCAAAACTGTATGAGAAAATTGGAGAAATGTAATTTCAAATTAAAATACCTAACATTATTCTACTATATACAATAAATGTTTATGGTTTACAAAACTTGACTTCCAGTGGTTTTGGGTTCACTCAAAGAATACGCCCATCTTGTAATGCTAGAAAATAAAAGTATATCTTTCTGTGTTTGCAGGGTAATCAAGCAGAACTACCAGTGGTACTGGAGATGTACACACAGGTGCACAGGCCACACTTAGTACAAATTACACAGGTTTATCTCAGATTACCACAGAGATATCACATGGGACAAATGGACTTTACAGTCTGTTTTATTGGATCAATTTTAAACCAAGGAATCAAATAATGTTTGCAGAGAGAGAAACATTCTGTTTTTGATTATTAAATGATGGATGTGTTATAAAACTCACATATGCCTATTTGATTGTAAAACAGCGGGTACTAATGATTGCATAGTTTTGCTCTGACCATTGAAACCACAATTTGACAATGTTTTTAGAACAGAGACCGACAGAAATTGCTTATGGTCACCACCAAAAACAACCCAGTAGGTATAACACATCAAAGTTCACTGGGCTGTTCACTAGCTTTCTATCACCATTATGAAGGAAACAATGACTTTCATCCAAAAACACTCTAGATGGCACTAAAGAGCCATTCTTTAATAGCGAGAGAGCTAAATCATGTCATCCACTATAGTAATATGGCATGAGTGTTAAAAATAAATGTCTCAAGTGGCCAGGCATATATTCATTGTCCATTGTTTGTATAAAAGTGGTCAAAAGTGGTGAAGAAAATGCCAAAAGGAGTAGGAACTCAATAAACGTAATGGTGCTGGAATGACTTTGTAATTTTTTAAAAAGACAGAAAGAAAGCTGTGCCTTAAAAGAAGTAATAATTAACAAAAAAAAAACATCAGGATACAAGTTTTAAGTTAACACCTTGTTTTCTCACTGGAGGAAAAATATATCCAGCTGAAAGTGTGGAATAATGTTGAACATTGATGGAATGTAACATGACTCTATGTCATCCTCTCGGTCTCCTGTGTATTTATAAGCTGTTGAGCTCCTGTAGAGTCTGGTCCAAAACTTGATGCATACCCAGATTATCTTCTTTGGCACTTGATAATTGCTCTATAGTTTAGAGGAAAAAGAAAAAAAACAATTATGGTTAGAAGTTATAATATGAAAAAATTCCAATGAATCATAAATACATTGTCAGAATTAGCATGACATGAAAATAGCACACCGACCGCAACAGCGTGCAAATTAATTTGTCATTAATTGTAAAGTTAAAACATTTGCAAACATAACTTCGATGGTGGACACTTTTTACGAGAATGCATTCAACAGATGTTTTACATATCACCCCGGGTGACGTTAATGTGTTCCACATGCAGTAAACCCAAATCACCCCACACATTAGAAAGTCCAATGAAAATACTTTTAGTGTATGCATGCTTAAACTGCTGATGGACAATGTATGCCAGCAGCTGACTGTTAGTAAAAAAAAAATACCAAACTGATTATATAAGCTATAAAGATATTTTATAATGTATTTTATTATTGGCTATGCTTTTGTTTTGTTATTTATACCTAAAAGCACCAATATTAATGAAAGAGTCCGTCCAGAACGACATTATAGTTGTGTTATATCAAGTTTATGGCTGAAAACACATTAGGAAATAATAGTGGGGCATTACAGAACAGCCAGGTGCACACTCTTTTCCACAGCAATTCATGCCAACTCTTTGGGGAATCTCACCGTGTAAAATGCATATTGTTGACAATCGAGAAAGAGAGAGATCATGTAGAGTACATATTGACTGCAACTAGCAAACTGTTGGTCATCTGATTACAAAAATAATTATATTCAATTCATTATAATAAAAGCTGCAGCAACGTATGCACAGAGACAAGAAAGATGAAAAGAAAAAATATTTTTTAATAATGTTTTTGCACAGTGAGTGGCGCAAAAGGCACTGATGTTCAATAGGGAGAAAGAACAGAAAATACACAGAAAGGCTCAGCCAGGATTTCAGAACCACAACCGAAAACCAAACCAGGTGGAGAAAGTGCAGGAATGGAAAGAGTAGAAGAATGGGATGAAGATAGAGATAAAGAGAGAGAAAGAGAGAGAGAGAGAGACAGTCGCTACAGAGAGGTCATGTCATTGAGGGCATGATCCAGCTCCTCGCTGATGGCCTTATACTTCAGCTTCTGAGCATATAGTTCGTCTGGAGGTCAGAGGTCGGCAGGAAGCACCAAGCAGAGAGGTCAAGTATAACGGCAGCGAATCATAAGCGGAAATCAGGAATTTGGAGGACGGACACAAAGAGTGTAGGGAGAAAAAAAGGGAGATGGGAGAAAGAAAAGATATTGGTCAGATTCAGGAATGACAGATGGTAAGGGTCTGCATTAAGAGATGACAGCGAGCTACAAAACACGTTCACAGGCGGTTTCATTCACACACACGGGAGTGTTCACACCTGTGCTGAAGAAATGGCCTCCCTTAAACCCCATTAACTTAGTGGCGTGTGCTTCCACAGCGAAACCATTGCTAACCTCGAAGGACTTTCCGCATAGCCTCTAGCTAGCATATAATAGCTGCGCTTTTCAAACAAGGGTCTTTGCATGTCTAGTGGAAAAAAGTCCACACTGCATAGTTGTCCACACTGGAGACCCAGACCGACATTTTATTAGCTCGCCTCAGTATGCAGTTAGCAGCTCGCTCTTTTCTGTTCACAGAAAGATATCTAGAGACTTTTGTGAAACACAATATGCAGGTGGGTCAGCGATGTCTAAATTAACTGTGTGTGAAAAGGTGCATATGGAAAAATGGGGCGCATAGGCTTTTGGCAGCGAGGTTCTCCGACTGGTATGGGGAAACAACACTCAATGAATCCAGGTGGAAGTGGGCTTGACATGTCTAATCATTTACTGACTTTGAACACATACCTACAGTGTGCTTTTCCCTTTGAGAACCAGCCAATGTAACTGGCACGCACTCTCGTAAAATGGTACAGAATTGGAGCTCCTTCAAGTCTGTAAACCGGTTCTACCTCTTAGGTCACCCTCGGCCCAGCCCAAAAATACAAAATCATTATCCGCCGTCTCTGTAAATAAAGCGAAGCATGTGTACTGGTGCGTGATCCCATACCTTCCAGGTCGTCAATGGATTTTTCCAGTTTGGCCACTGTCCTCTCGGCAAACTCTGCGCGAGTCTCCGCCTGTCAAACAATAACGAATGCGTCATTTTGCGTTTTTCCCAAAAAAACGACTAGAAACGATGGGACGGAATACAACTTTTTGATGCAAGTCGGTTGACTGCACGTTTACTCGCTGCATAACAAATTATTTTTGAATTATTCAAATCAAGTAATGACTAAAGACCATCTGTTTCGCTTAATTGATAGTAAATGCTGACCGTGTTCGGTACTGCTTCAACGCGTCGGACCGATGAACTCAAAGTAGTCAACGACTTCAGACGCTTCTCTGCACGCGCGTTATTAACACGGTAAGAAGTATATGAGAAAGAGAAGAAATAATCATGGCGATAACTCACCTCCTTCAACTTGTCACTGAGAACCTTAATTTCCTCCTCGTACTTGTCTTCTTTCTCAGAGTACTGTTGGAGCAGACAGACACAGGGGGAATCTTATTACACATTGTCGGCCAAAAAAACCACCGTTCTCAGGTGGTGGTGTGCGTATTAGTTTCCTCTTGTGGGCCTGAAATAGCGAGAGGAAGAAAAAAAGTAGGCTACGCGTTTGTTTGTTTGTTTATGTTCATGTTCATTTGTTTGTCTGCTGTTATGGAGTTGGATGTCCAGATATCCTGATGCATCACCTCATGTATGCCCAAATTATCTATTAAATTAGCAATTCAAATAATGTGCATTTATGATAAATAAACACATTTTAAAAAGTGATATACTGTAGAAGTACTGTAAAAGTTAAAAAAAACGTCACACGCATTCACAGAAGTGCTTACATGCACATACATGCACACTCAACCACTATCCCAAGAGCGCGGCCCTGTTCAGGACGACGGGACACGTTCACTCACTCACACACACACACACACACACACACACACACACACACACACACACACACACACACACACACACACACACACACACACACACACACACACACACACACACACACACACACACACACACACACACACCTACTCCTCATGCGTGACATGCAGGCTGCAATGTCATGCAACAGGTTGGGTACTGGCATGCCTGCGCTGTGAGCGCATTGGGCTGTGGCTCTAGTAGCCACGTATAACCTGAATAAAGCAAGCGACAAGGCTAAGTCACACATTGAGAGAGAGAGAGAGAGCATTCATGATTGTGATTGGTATCGTAAATGTTAAACCAAGCCTGGCAGGCTGCAGTGCTGGCAGCGTTATAAAGAGCAATTCTTCGGGGCGGGTGTGAATGGTGTGCTGTGTTTTGGACATCACAATAGACGATCTGCTACCACATATTTATTTGAGTGCCACGTGGCAAACCATGGTGATGTTATGACCAGGGTCACCTCAAAACACAATTTAGAAGGCAAAATGAATGTTTGGGTATCAGGCAGCGAGTTGCTATGTGCAATTATAGTGATTAGGAGTAATACTTTTGTGAGGAGAGAGGTCTGTCTCCACTCCCACTGCGCATTGAACCATAGCAAAGGTCCAATACAGAATACAAGGGAACTCTTCTGTACAGGCCAAAAAGCACCCATCTCAAATCGCCTTGGCTAATAATTATTAACTCATCTTAACCTACAGCCTGCTAAATGTGCTGGAAAAGCAGTTGTGTTTCCCAGAACAGTGTTTTCACACTGTGTAACTTTGCCCCCCTGTTTTTCTATTATCATTGCTATAAACGCCACTGCGAAACTCAGCAAACCATGCATTGTAGTAAGTAAACATCCAGCGCACACACACCCAAGGCTGATACGAGAACAAATGTTTACTTTCCAGACGCGTACCGGATTGTATTGGCCCACACTCACCTTCTCAGACTGGGCTTCTAGGGACTTGAGGTTGTTGGTCACATTCTTCAGTTCTTCCTCCAGCCCACCGGCTTTACTATGGAGGAGGAGATACAGACAGACGTTTTGCAGAAGTTGTGTGTGTGTGTGTGTGTGTGTGTGTGTGTGTGTGTGTGTGTGTGTGTGTGTGTGTGTGTGTGTGTGTGTGTGTGTGTGTGTGTGTGTGTGTGTGTGTTACTTACTGTTCTGAGACCTCTGCCCTGTCCTCTGCTCTCTCCAGTTCTCCTTCCAGGATCACCAGCTTACGGGCCACCTTGGACCCAGGAAGAAAGAGTTTCAGATGCAGACTATTTCCTTTATCATTGTTTGAGTACTGAAGGCAGGGTCTACTACAGGCTAGATCTCCATATGAATAGTTAGGAGCTGCAGTCTGGAAGCTTTTTTTGAAGCCAATAAGGAAAGTGCCTCACATGGAATTTACATGGACTTCATTTAAAAACATTGTTAACCCTTTTTTATAATCACTGTGTCATCAGTTAGAGGTGCCATTGCGTTAGTTATGCAATGATTTTAAAAAGGTGTTATATGAGCCTCAGTTTTCTTTTCCATGGCTCGGGTTTCAAATCATTTCAACACACACGGATGGCGAGAGTGATGTCACTTCTCTTAACTGTTTCCCAATGGTCTCACCTCCTCGTACTTGCGGTCAGCCTCTTCAGCAATGTGTTTGGCCTCTTTAAGTTGCATTTCCTGAATCTCCATCTTCTCCTCGTCCTTCATTGCCCGGTTCTCAATCACCTTCATTCCTCTAGTTGCATAAAAAAGGCACAGTGTACGGAGAGTTAGCTTGCTTAGTATCTTGTTTTGATAGATTAACAGACTGACATAACAGAGAGATAGACTAACACTTATTCATTTCGATATTTGAGTGAGAGTAAGAGAGAGAGAGAGAGACTTAACTTAAAAATAGCTAGATTGTAATGACATAGAGAGTGTAGTGTTGTAGAGTAACAAGTGCATATGTGTGTGCCGCATGCACACACATATGCACACTCACACTTGTACAGGGTGTTGTACATTTTATCTACAGACGCTTTTTTTTTTAAATCTAGCAGTACACCCTTAAGAATAAACACACCCAGGTAGCACAAAGCTGGCAGTCCGCCGGTGGGACTCCAGCAGAGGAGTTGGCGGACCGACGGTGGAAACCACCGGAGGATCGCTGGCTTTTTGCACATCGGTCCTCTGGTGGACTCCCAGCAGAACGGTCCGCTAGTGACTCTAAATGTTCTGCTTTTAATCCACCGCCATTCCACCCATAGCTTAGAGGTCATTAGGCCTATAGCATCTTAAATTTAGGTTTTTAGATTCAGATTATTGTTAAAACTAAACTTTCAATCAAAAAACCTACGTACAATTCAATACACGATCCTATGACAAAGAACAAAGCACATATTTCTTGATCAATTTAATTGAATTAACATTTTAACCCCCCCCCGCGCGCGACACTCGCCAGTAGAAAACAACCAGCCGAGTGCGATTCTGATTACGACAGAAGACCGCTTGTGGAAATTCTTGGTGTGCCATCACCGTCAGACCAAAAAAAAACAAGAAACCTGTGTCCAGGTTGGGGCCACCTCCACCGTAACCTGAGAGCTGGGCTGACTGACCTCTCACTCTCGTCGGCGGCCTTCTCCGCCTCCTCCAGCTTCTGAAGCGCGGTAGCCAGCCTCTCCTGGGCCCTGTCCAGCTCCTCCTCCACCAGCTGGATCCTGCGGTTCAGAGCAGCTACATCGCCCTCCGCCTGACACACACAAAAGCACACACCGGGGGGGGGGGGGGGGGGGGTTATCATTTTATTCATACATTCATTCATTCAACTTGACCTTTACTTGTCCAGGAACCACCCCCCCCTAGCCCACCTCCACTAGCAATAGCGCTAAAGAGGAGCTAGGTGTGAGGGAGGAGCGGCCGCGGGCCGAGGGACCGCAACGGAAGGAGCGGAAAAGGTAAAAATAGGAACAAAAGTAGGAGACAGCTGGAGGGAAATGAGGCCAGCGCACCTGCTGCTTTGGTCGAGAGGAGATTTTCCACTCTTGATTTTCACGTCATTATTTGTTGTGTCGTATAGCGTTTCGCTCCTCGACGTGTTTTTGTTCCGCGGCAAAACATGATTACTGTGCAAAACGGCACAATAAAGCAGACTTAAAGAAAAAAAAACAAGAAAAAGGAAGAGGAACCTGGCGAATATGTGGTCATATGTATTGTCTCAGACACACTTCCTTGTTTTAAAGGAAGTAAAACAAATTTTATTTTACTGTTTACTAAAAATGTCACAGACATATTGCCTCACAGATCACTCTGTATGTATTCTTTTTTATTTATGAATAGGCCTACATCACATAACAATACATCACATAGCATGGAATTGAATATGTATACTTTACTTTAAGTCGTCATTCTTAGAGCCATTAAAGATTATAAGATCGTTTTCCATGTGCAATGCAGCCAAGTCATTCCTTCTTTAGTACTGCATGAAATGTACAACCTCACACACACTTCTTATTATCTGTCATAAATCGTGCCGAGGGCGTGCAGTATTAACTTCAGATAAAGTGCTTTTGAATGTCACCGAACTCTGGGAAGAAATCAACTGGAGAGAGCCCATCTGCCGCAGAAGAAACTGAGCAATAACAGTGTCTTGTTGGACCTCCCCAAGGGAGTTTGGGTTTCAGAAATCGATAGTCAAGTAGAAGCGGTATGCATATAGTGTCGAGAGATCTGGAAACATCTGCAGACACTTACACAAGATCTGTGATCTAACAGACTCTGGTCCAGCCATACTGCATATAGCTGGAATTAATAACCGTTTAATATAAAGGAGAAACTGTACCCCGAGAGATGATTCAATCGAATAAGTAAACGACCAACTCATTTCCACTGTGGATGCTTAAGGACCAGGTCAAGTAGGCCCATTACAGGAAGATGAAAGGTTCTTCACCTCTTCTACCCTTGGTAAACGGACAAGGCCTATCAGGGAGTCCAGAAAAACTTCTAAGGTGTCAAGTTCACATGGATAAATACTGAAGAATCAAGAAGTCAAAGCAAAACCGTTGACCCAATCTCATTCAGTTCTTTTCGCATACATTTCTTTTGTGTCATCTCAAGTTAAACAAGTAGAAGTCTGTACTTCGGCACAGTTACTCGTACGATATGATTCAATATTTGCACTGTGAAGCAAAACTTAACATGTTTCATTTATTTATCCAAATAAGCAACTTCTAGGCTTGTAATCAAGTCCTCGGTTAGCTGTTTAGTCTACAAATCAGACACTGTAGCTTAAAAGCCAATTTGTCGGTCGTTGATATCGCAGGTAAGCAGTTGGTTATTTTCATTTAAATCAGGTCGTCGCCGGCCAAGATGAAAAGGGAAGGAAGGGGGGGCACAGGGGAGCCAGCTAATCAGGCCAACGTGTGCCGAGTTCTTCCAGTCTGTCATAGACAGAACATTTCAAGGTGGTCATGGCTTCCTTTCTCCCTCTTCTCCCTCCCCAGTTGGCGGTGCAATTGAAAGTCCACTTTGGTTTGTTTTGAGACTCATTTGACATTTGTATTCGATGGGTTGGCCGGCTTCGATAACGCCGCCCTAGGAGTGCATCTGATCGGACGCGGGAAACAACCTTCTCGACATCAGAGTCATCTCATAAGCACAAAGACATGACATGAATAGGGAACCATAACTCAGTCACACACACAATGAAGTCCGGATTACTAGTGTTTTTCGAAAGGTCCTCGTCTGTCAGCGCTAGATCAATGGCTTTAAGAGAACATTGAACTGAATTAGGACCTGAATAACACATGGGGGTATTTTGTTATTTCCTGAGTGAAGCAATGGGTTGAGGAGAATGCTTCTACACACACACACAAACAAACATCCTATTCATGAGCCCCAGGTCAGCTACACGGCACATCAGATGCTGTAAAACAGTTCCAGGCGCACACGTCAAATGTGCACACACGCAAACACACACGCAAACACACACACCCATGCAAACATACATGAACACCCTCAACTCATGCATAACTCAATCTGGCAACACGCTAGTAAAATGACAAGTCACTGGTTGTCAGGAAAACATAGAAACACCTGGCAACCAACACAGGCATACAATGAACCATATGTCTACACATACAATGGCTATGAAAAAACAAACAGTTTACAGCACTGCATGACAACAAATCTGCCATACACCGAGTTTCAACAATTATGGGGATTGTGAATCTGCTTTAAACACAGGGGGTGTGTTTATACGACATGTGGTTCCAGATGGTTTCCAAGGCCTTAAGTTCATCAACTCATTTCCAGAGGTCCAGAGAGGGCATTCCCCTTACAATGTATACACTGAGGTTTTTGTTTTTGTTTTTTAAGGGAAGAGGAGGAAGGAGGATTAAATTGACCCAACTGAAACAACCATGAATCTGGTTCCATCCAGTCTCATAGAGAGGTATAAACTTATCAGATGGCAAGCTCCATTTATTGTCCTACAAGTGAAATAACTTGTGGCTCAGTGGACGAAGAGCGTTTCTTTTTCAAACAAAAAGCTATTGGAAGACAAGTAAAATTGACAGTAGAGCTGCTTAAACTCCTAGCAAAATTCCCAACACAAACTCATTTCCTTTCTCCTTGCCCTCATGACTTTCTCTCCTATTCTCTCTCTCCCATGCTCTCCCCCTCTCTGGCCGTGCCCCTTCCTTAGTCACCAACTCTGCATTCCCTAGCTGCCAGGGACACGCGCCTTATATGGTCAAATTAACGTCGGAGAATGTTTGTGGTCGAGTATCAGGAAGATGTAAGACAGCATACTGACACGTAGCGACACACACACACACACACACACACACACACACACACACACACACACACACACACACACACACACACACACACACACACACACACACACACACACACACACACACACACACACACACACACACTAATTTCAACCATCTGTGGAGACGGAAAATGCTGAAAGCGCCAGATAGCACCCTATGAGGAGCCGCTCTGCTGGCTCCTCCTCCTCCCCGACAACCATTGATCCAGTTCAGTAAAAATGGATGACACGAATCGAAGCCCAACAAGTTCCCTAGGCAGCATCACCCCGGCTTAAAATAAAACAGAAGAATCTTACAAGAGCATGGAAAAGTATGCCAGTGGCTTTCTGGGTCAAACAAGCAGGCAGGCAACGCTGTGTTCATCTGTAAGGTAAAAAAGACCCATAAGGATGTTTCAAGAACTAACCGGTGCACTAGCTGCAGCCAGACTCCCCGATCAAAAAAAAAGTGCAGAATTAGCGGAATGCGAGTCCCTCTCCGATGCCAACATATGAACAGCATTATTCTAAATGGTTGCTTTATGTGTCATGTTTTTTCAATCTTGTCATAGACCTTTTTTTATTTTCCCGTCCCGTTGTCTCTCATTTTGGATGATTTTCCACTACCCAATATTCACTATCCATTATTCATGCAACGTAATCATTATTCATTATACTTTATTCCTTGTGGTCTTAGGGAATGAGCATTACAGCATTTTCTCCAAAAGCTGGTTTAAAATTCAATGAAAGTAATCTCAAGCAAATTTTGAACTTGGTTGCATTTCAGACATTTTGAAAAAACCCATCCTTCCCCCAAATTACGATGAAGTCTGTGTTTTATTATGGGATGTGGGCCGTGTGGCGCGTGCAAACAACAGCACGTCAGGCAACTGTAAACGACTAACAGGTCATGTTAACATTGTGCCGGTTAAACTGTTTACATCCCTATATATCAGACTGACCAATCCCATTACTGCTCCCAACCACGGACTCCAGCTGCTAACAGATGGGGGGACTTCTGCTCTGGCGCTCGGTCAAACTGTGTGAAATATCACAGAAACGTTTTGGGTCGTTTTGTTTTTTTTAATCTCAAAACCAAATGGGAAACGACGCACCTATGAATGACTGCAGCGAGAAGGGGAAAAGTACAGAAACCTTTCTGCTGAAACTGCCCTCAACAAGGTTTAGACTTTAATGTACCTTTAATACAGAGGAAGCCACGCATGAGCTAGCGCAGACCATACATGTATATTCTAATTTTCGCTTGGATCGCAGCCCACCACCACCTTGGCATGGGCTTCACCACCTTAACCCCGCTCTCTGTGGACATGGGTGTGTTTCACAGAATGTGAGGGACCGCCAAGAAATATCAACATGTGGCCAGTTATATTTGGAAAAAACTTGAGACTATTCCCAGGGAAAGAGTAAGGCCCGAGTCAAAGGGCACAGGAAGTAACTTTTTCCATAGAAACGTTCCACCGAATAGTCAGAGGCCCGGTATAAGCACATTGGTCACACAAAGCAGTAAATAGATGCATGCGACGTACTAATTTTAAACTCAAGCAGCGCAAAATGGTGATTCCTGGAATATTTCCAAACCATTTCCTGTAATTAGACCAAGCTAAATGACACAGAACCAATGCGAAAGAAGGGTTCACTTAGTACTACCGGTGTTTAGAAACGAGAGACTGTAGGCTATGTTCGACCAAACTCATAAAATCAGTTACATGTGTTCTAAATATGTGGAAAACAAGAGTATGACTAAACAAATGATTCAAAACAAAGACTAAAGTATGTGTGGGGCAGCCAACTATCGTGGCACACACACACACCCACACCAACACACACACACACAGTATGTGTGTATCTTCCTGTTCATCAGGGCTGGACTACAGAGACAGGAAGTGCTAGAGTAAAACTACAGGAAGTGTTGGGCCACGGCCTGCAGGGAGGACATCCTGGGAGTGACAAGGCAGGGTTGCCCTGCATCTCAGCACAGATACCTTACACTAATAGCATAATAGCTTCCTTATTTCCACATTCCCCTGTGTTCCCCACTTCCTACCATCTGATCTCTGGTATCCTATTCAACCCCCCAAATACGCTGTGGTAGTAGTGCACTCGCCAGATTGCTGGGCGTCCAAAAGTAGTCGGACACATTGATTCAGGACCACGTATTACAGTACAGTACAACTTTAAAGACTCGAATAAATGACTGAAATGTGACTTCACATGTGACACAATGACTTGCGAATGATGATTGCGAATGTGATTTAATGTATCCAATCTTATTTCAGGCTATCAAAAGAGCAACACAGGCAACATAGTTGCAAGGTTACAAGCGCTGGTGGTGGATTATGAGGGATTCTAACATCATAAATGGAGAGCTCTGTAACAGATCCTCATTACATCATCATCATCATCATCTTTTGTTACCTGACGAGACTCACGGCAAACCCCTCCGGCATGGGGTTGTCGTTGCGTTCACAAGGAAATCAAAGCGAACACGTCAGGGTTAAGGCCTCCTCACAGCTGTAAACGAGACAGACGTCTGCACGGCATATACGTCTGGATAGCGGTCTCTTTCTTGCAAATTAAACGTGGTTTCCAGGACAAGACATGACTAAACTGAGTTGCTCCAGCTATTTACATGTGGGGTAATACTAGAAGAAGCCTTCAGGTCACCAATACTGTCGGTTTGGCATTCAAACATAATGAGCTACTTAGGAGCTCAGAATGTTTCTTGTATATTCATATTATGCACTCAAAACTTAACTTCGTTAACCTCTAATTGATAAAAGGATTAACTTCCTCCAACAAGTACTAATTTAAAAGATTTGAAAAAGATCTCCACATGTATTTGTTATTTGTTTGTTTTGAAAAGGGTTTTTATCTGTCACAATATGAAATATATATGTTCTGATCAAACATTAGTGTGATCAAACATTGTTAGGTGTGCGATATTCAAAGAGTGCAAGATGCTGTGTGTGTGTGTGTGTGTGTGTGTGTGTGTGTGTGTGTGTGTGTGTGTGTGTGTGTGTGTGTGTGTGTGTGTGTGTGTGTGTGTGTGTGTGTGTGTGTGTCCGTCCTTTGGCCATTTAGCCTGAGGTTACATCTGTCTTATCCATCTCCATATGTACAGTAAAGCTAGTATTAACCAGTTTTTTTATACTCGCATCTCAACTCACATCTCAACAAACAACATTGTGGGTAAGGAAGGAAGTAGTCAAAAAGCCAATAAAGAGGTTTACACTGTTTTAGGTTCCTTGCTTCATTTCATGTGGTTGTAGGCCTACAACCGCCATTAGCAATGTAACCTTATACAAGTTAATGTGTAAATACTGTGTTTTTGCTCCATTTCTGCCAATATTGTCACTGTTAATACGGTTAATCTGGTGAAACAGAGTAAAATCAGATGTTTCTTTGAACTCCAGCAACGCACCACAATAATAACTAACCAAGCTTAAAAAGTGGATTTTCTTGCAGCTGCTTATTCTAGGTCTGCTCATGGCCATGTCATACAGCGTATGACTTACTCCTCAGTGCTTGAAAATGGTGGCTCCACTTGGCTCTCTGGTCTCTCATCAGTCCAGGTTGCCCTATCTTTACAACCACCTCTTCCCCGGCTCTTTCCTTTCACTACTGTTGCTCATTCTGTCGTCAGCAAAGTCTTGTGTAAATGTGATGGCGCATTGTGCCATAAAGTAGTGTGAAACAAGCTCACACTGTTACAGTATAAGAATTTCCATCCAATCTTCATCATTTCCATATGTTTCAATGTGAAGATAT
>JAOPHQ010003477.1:85000-102500 GCA_030340625.1 Merluccius polli | reverse complement strand
CGGAGTCAAAACGTCACACCGCTGTCCCCGCCGCACCGCTTTACCCTTTTTTACACAGATGCCGATTCAGCTTTGTTACTACTTCAGCTGCCGGCTTAAACGAACAACAATGTGGACCCCCCCCCCTCGTGTTTCTACCTTTTATACAAAAGGCGAGGCGGGAATAAAGGTGCAGCGCTCCTGCGTTGTAAAAAGGGGCTCCTTGAACCATGACTGGAACCATGAGGAACCGGACCACCGCAGATTGAGATTCTTCACACTGTTCTCTTTCTGTCAGATTTATTTACCCACCTGCCTCACCTGTAGCGCCCCCCCCCCCCCCTATCTGGTATATACTCAACTGTAACTAAAAACCCCCCTCTGGGGTCAATATTTTCCCCTCCTCTCGACCCTCTCAATCATCTACTCTCCTTTCATGCGTAATCTTCTCCTTCTCTGCTCACGGTTTTCGTAGCTAATCCTCGGCTGTCCCCCCCTTCCTCTCTTATTTAAAATTCAGACTAGCTTTGTGTGGATCCTGGAGGGAGACGTCAGTGCAATTGGCACATGGCCCCCTCGCTGGGCCAGTTCTCAGGGCTGGTTATGGTGGTTCAGACACATCAAAGGCCCTTATCTCTCTCTCTCTCTCTCTCTCTCTCTCTCTCTCTCTCTCTCTCTCTCTCTCTCGTGGGTAGACCCCAGATGTAACCTGATATTTACTAGACATGCAAAGATCAACCCTGACCCCCTGCTGACCTGTACCCAATATGTGTGTGTGTGTGTATGTGTATGTGTGTGTGTTTAGGTGTGTGTGTAGGTGTGTGTGTGTGTGTGTGTAGGTGTGTGTGTGTGGGTGGTCCCTGACATATTTTGTCTGCGCAAAGTGCATCCAAGAGCCAAATCCCGGGCTCCTGGTTTCATCCAATCGGCATCCAGTCCGTGTCAGATCTGAGACAGACAGACAGACAGGACCGTGAGATGGAACCGTCTCCTTCCCATGACCCCCTTGTAGCTTTGACCCCCACTGACCTCTAACCCTCGCACACCCTGTCTCTCTCTCTACCACCCCCAGATGCCAACCAGTACGGACGGTATGGGAAAACGCGAGCAGAGGAGGACGCCAAGCGCTACCTGAGGGAGAAGGAGGAGATGGAGCAGGAGAGGGACGGCATACGCACCGCGCTGGTCGCCCTCCGACAGGAGAAGAGGGACGTGAAGGAGGAGCTCAAGATGGCGACCGGTAAGGAGGCGCCAGACTCCTGTGAAACCATGAGGAGGAGGAAGAAGAGTGTGTGGTCCCTGGTCACCAGTCATTCACTTTTATGCATTTTTTGACGGAAAGAAGCTGCTGTGACATTTTGGTTTTGATGACATGGCTGGTCTTTTTTTAATGATCATTTTTAGTTATGTGACAACTTTTTAGTACTACTTTATCCACATTTACTAGAAACACTAGAAATTATCTTTCTACACCATAAGGTTTTAGATGTTACGCATTCATTGCAATGTCTGCTCAAATTGGATCAGGCTTTCCAAACCAGTCCACCATTTAATGGCGTGGATACAAAATAAACTCTCTTATCTCTCCATCCGGTTGCATGGAGCAGAGAAGCAGAGGCCCTCGCTCTCAGAGCGTGTGTCCCAGCTGGAGGAGGCGTGCCGGGCCAAGGAGGCGGACCGAGTGGCCCTGGAGCTCCGGCTGACCCAGGTGAAGGAGAACCTGAGGAAGAGCCAGGCAGGGGGAGCGCTGGGAGCCCCTGTGGAGGGAAAACTTCCAGCCAAGGTGTGTGTGTGTGTGTGTGTGTGCATGTGTGTGTGCATGTGTGTGTGTGCATGTGCGTGTGTGTGTGCGTGTGTGCGTGTGTGCTTGATGCATTACCATGACATTTGAAAAATGTGAATCCTGAACTTATCTGCTGTGTTTGGTAGATTTAGCTACCCTGGGATCCAAGCGGTCTGCGAGCTCATGTTTTATTTGCTCTGGCAGATTAGTCCGGCCCCCCCTCCCGTTCAGACAGATTTCGATCACAACCATTTATCTAATTTAGGGCGGGTTTGATACAATGTCCTCTACGCCGTTGAGGCGCTCCTCTGTCCGGTCCTCCAGTCCTCTGCTCCTCTTCCACTGACGTGGAGCGGTCTGTTGAATCCACTATCGCAACTGTGTTAAACTAACCGGAAGGTATATTTTCTGTAAAAGAAGAATAAATAACTGCACTTAAAGCTTTTGTTAATAAGAAAGATGTGTTTGCCGTAATTTCATTTCATTTAATTGTGTCATTCGTTTCATTGCTCTGATTGGTTGTCGGTCTATCTAATTGTGTCCAGAGGCATTTTGTACTGCGCCTGTTATTAACGCCCCTTGGAAATCAAAAATGAACTGAGAGGTTCCAGACTAATACGCATTGCGAATTTGTGCCAGGCTAAGATTCAGCAATACTCAAACTAAGAGTAACAAGGTGATTGAATGAGTGAGTGAGTGAGTGAGTGGATGGATGAAGGAATGGTGGTGGTGGGGGGGGGGGGGGGGGGGGCAGGGTAATGTAGTGGCTGAGGTACTGGGTACGATCCCCAATGCCCACAGTGTATCTGCAGGCTTCCCACAGAAAGATACCTCTCCCCAACCTGCTTCTAAATGACCTGACTGCATGACCTGTAACTCAGTGTGAAATGCAGTTCGTCACTTGAAGGTTTTCATCCTAAGCAATGCAGTACTGCGGGCGCATACATACTTAGCTTGGTCCCAGCGGGAATCGTACACCGAAAACCTGCCGTCCCTTTGGGTATCAAAAAATTGCATTTTTTTTTCCTGTTGCGATGAAAATAGTGAAAACCGATAAAATACTCATATCAAATATAATCTTATTAGCATATCTCCCGACAATGGCATTTTTACATTTACATGAGTCTCTCTGTCTCTTGGGTCTTCGTGTTTCCTTTCCAGGCGTGCAGTAAGATCCAGAATATCTACAGCGAGGCTTTGCCTGTGAACTGTGCAACAGAGATGCGCAAGAGACCCCCGTCTATGTACGCCTCCACTAAAGGAACTGTCATGCAGAAGGCCAAGGTAGCTCTCTCTCTCTCTCTCTCTCTCTCTGTCTCTGTCTCTGTCTCTCTCTCTCTCTCTCTCTCTCTCTCTGTCTCTCTCTCTCTCTCTCTCTCTCTCTCTTTCTCTCTCTCTCTGTCTCTCGCTCTCTCTCTCTCTCTCTCTCTCTCTCTCTCTCGCTCGCTCGCTCTCTTTCACACATTTGCTAGCTGTCTCTTCTCTCTCACTCCTTCAATCTCACTCGCTCTCTCAAAGGAAAATTCTGAAAAAAATATTGTATTGTAGTGTTGAGCACAGTGTACAATATTGCAATGCTAATGTAAAAGTTGCTCTCTCTCTCTCTCTCTCGCCCAAGCACCCTGTGCTTGAATATTTCAGCATCATAATAAAAACATGTTGTAGTTATACTATTGGTCCAACCCAGTGGATGCAAACACTAGCTGAGACTAGCCTCTAATGGTGTGTGTGTGTGTGTGTGTGTGTGTGTGTGTGTGTGTGTGTGTGTGTGTGTGTGTGCATCTCTTCGTATGTGATGCGAGTGCATGCGCAAATACATGCATTTCATTTCGCAGTGGGTGCCCACCTTAACACAAAAACAAAAACAAACAAACATGCAAAACATGACCCGCTGGTTTGTGCTTTTCTTTTTTTCATTTATTTCAGGAGTGGGAATCGAAGAAAGGCATCTAAGAGCATATCAATTTGAACGTGAACAAAATCAATGTTCTTGTTCAACATGGAGGCCCGTTGATGGATACAAAAAAAAACCCAAAAAACCCAGCCTTAACCCAGCCGTCGGTGGGGGAGGACAATGTGCCGCTGTCTTAATATCAGCCAAGGCGGACGCCAGGCCAGCCGAGATAGCGTCCTTAACGCCGCACACATGACCACCGCCTTTCTGGACAATCAATATCTCCATTGATATGGGAGACAAGGATTGATGGGGGGGGGGGGGGGGGGGGGGGATGAAAACAGAGGGGGAAGAGCAAGTCCATCGAACGTGCAGAGCACAGCGGAGAGGGAGAGACGAGTCGCGGGTGAGGTTGATGTGGAAGAGAGGTACGAGCATCCACATGTTTGGTTTGTGTGTTCGATGCCAAATGAGCAGAGGGAGAAGCCAAGTTGTCATACGTGCACAAGTGAAAATGTGAATTTCATTCCTCCACTCACTCTGCATTTTCATATCGGGAGCCAGACTACTGTGGTGTTGTATATGTTTTATCGTGGAAGTGGTGGTTTTTGATTTCTCTACGATGTAAATGTCAGTGTGCATATATGAATAATTGTTGAAATACTAACGCAGTGGCGGTAATTTGCCATTCAAACAAAGCCAAAGGACAAGACCAATGAATACATTTAACTCCCTTCTTCTCTTAAAACACTATTGCACTTTACCATTTTCCTTTTCTGGATATGAGGAAAATAAAACTTAATTTCTTATATCTCTAACCATTTGGTCTCTAAGCCTTAAGAAATATGTCATATTAATTGCAGGTGTAGGATCATCGGCGGTTACCTTGTAATTATGTTGTCTGCACCTGTTTGTGGAATCATTAAAAATGCGAAGGCACATTTAAATTCACTTTATTCCGTTGACTCTCACATGGCGTGAATCATTATATTATAATAATACTAAAATAAACAAAAATATGCAATTAGTTCATATGATGAAGGCAATATAATGCAGTGTAAACAAGTGGAGGCGGTCTTTTTCATTTGGATTTAAGTCCTCTGTTTGCTGAGTGGTAGTTTACAGACATGCATGGCTGACTCATTGCACCCGAACCTTTGTGCAGTGAACAATGTGACCAGTGATCATAAACATGAAAGAGGTGAACAAGAGCAAAATGGCAGATTTCCAATACACCACACTGTGCTACCCTCACATTATTTGTACAGATGAGCCAAAAAATAAAAATAAATCAATAAAATCCTCTCAAGAGCAGATCGGCGAAAGATTGGCAAAAGCGGGAGTCTGAAACCGGAAGCGCGGCGCTCAGAGGAAGAGGTAGTAGAGCCAGTAGAGCACGTTGACAAACAGGAAGGCGGCGGGGAAAACCACGCGCGAGTGGCGGTCGATGTTGTGCGGGTTCTCCACGCTGAAGGCATGCGCCACCCGGCGCGACGCGTGCCTCGCCGACGACACGCAGCGGCCGTCCATGCAGCCGCCGCGTGACCTCCTGACCTTTAACGCCGTCCCGTGGACCGCGACGTCGAGGCTCTTCGCCTTCGGGTGGCCGTCCTCCTCCTCCTCCCCCTCGGCGCTGGGGACGACCTCCATCGGCCGATTCGGTTGGATGGAGCCGGCGATGGGGATCGATCCGTTCCCGTTCGATTCCTTAAAGTCCCTCAGGAGATCCTGACAGAAGGCGACGGAGCGAGAGAGAGAGACGGGCAAATTCTAGTGTTATCAATGATGCAATAACAAGCATCGACCGTTGGCTGTGGTCCATTAAGGTGATAAACTCACGCGTGCGCTGCAAATTAGTTAGGATTTACTTATTTTTTTT
The DNA here is from genome assembly GCA_030340625.1 of Merluccius polli. Lineage (NCBI taxonomy): Eukaryota > Metazoa > Chordata > Actinopteri > Gadiformes > Merlucciidae > Merluccius > Merluccius polli. The sequence continues at coordinate 96,965 of JAOPHQ010003477.1, read as the reverse complement.
CTCCCAGTTTTGTAATTAATTTTATTTATTTTTTTTAATTTTTTTATTTAAATGTTTTGAACATTTATCACCAAAGGGATATACATTCAAGACACAACAAACACAACAACAACAACAACAAAAACAAAACAAGACAAAACAAAAATAATTATATAGAGCCAGAAGACAAAAAACACAGAATTTATTTTTTTTTTAATAAAAATGTTACAATTTTAAAATTTAAAAATAAGAAAAGAAGTTTTGTAATGAGATAACACCTAGTTTCGGTTACTAGCTTTGGGGCGGCGGGCCGGTGAAGAGGTATTAGCCTCGCCTCGGCTCTGCGTTTTTGGACTCACCCGGTGCAGCTCCTCGATGGTCTGGTGCTGCGTGGTGCAGAAGTGGGCGCAGGCGTACTCCAGCAGGGCGCCGAAGATGAAGGTGAAGCAGATGCCCAGGTACACGTCGATGGCCTTGATGAAGCAGTTGGCGTTGGGCAGCGAGGTGCGCGCGCCCATCATTAGCGTGGTCATCGTCAGGACGGTGGTCACGCCTGGAAACGTGGGGGCCGATCAATGATCGGTGATTAATGTGGGCAATCGGTTCCGGTGCGGCGCACATGTCTGCTAGTGTTTTTTTGTTTGTCTTTTTCACGGTCGTTTAGATATGGATCGATATTCTTTACGTTTGACTTGGATCCCTTAACGCCATCAGACGAGAACAGGTCATATTTCCACGTCTATTACATCGATTCCTAAATCATCCACCATCCATTTTTATTTTGGATAGCATAGAATCAAGGACTCAAAACTCAAATTACGTGAAGATCCCTCATGAAATGTGGATGAAGATCGCAATAATAGCTGCGTTAAAGGTGCAACGTGTAAGATGAATGACTTTACAATTACCAGCAGAATGTGTAGACATAACAGTTTCGACTTCACGTCAAAGACGTCTATATATTGTGTTGCAGAGACATTTACCTCATGTCAATCATGTTGAAGGTACGACCCTGGATTAGTAAGATGTCATCTTGCTTGCCGGTGTGGAGGACTAATTCGACAGTTGGCCAAATCTTACAAACGTTGCACCTTTAATGACGTAACTAAACCCGAAAACAAACACGCACGCTAGCAAATAAGCAATACAAGCACAGGCGTTGCTGTACAGACCGATGCAGGTTCTGGCCGGGACCGAGGACTGGCTGATCCAGAAGGAGACCCAGGAGAGGACTACCAGCAGGGTGGAGGGGACGTACGTCTCCAGGATGAAGAACAAGACGTTCCTGCGCAGAGCGAAGTGCAGAACCAGCTTGGGGTAATTTCCTAGAAAAGAAGAAACACAGAAAAAACCATCACCACTACACAACTAAAAACTATTAATATCTAGTCTTCCCCACCACCCTCATCATCCCAGGAGAGGGATCCCATTTCTGTGATCATTCTCAAGGTTTCCTCCCTTTGGATTCGGGGAGTTTTTCTTTTACTCTTTATAGGTCTCAGGGTTAGGTCATCATGCGGGACTATGAATCCCTTTGAGACTGTAACTGTAATTATATTCTCTAATATCCCATCTTGGAATAATGAAGCACATCTTATCTTACGAATAACATTGACCCGCCTCAACTGTAAAAATATATGCAAATGTAGCATTAGTTAAAGTTCATTCATGATGTGGCGATGATGAGTTTGTATTGGTTGAGTGTGTGTATGTGTGTGTGTGTGTGTGGGGGGGGGGGGGGGGTGTCTTACCTGTCTCATACACAGCTTCTGACACCGAAGTGTAGTAGCTCTCTACGCTGTACTGGGCCAGCCGCAGCGTGTCCAGGCCTTTGACCGAGTCGTTGCCCCGGGTCCAGTAGAAAACCACGTCCTGCAGGTTATATCCCCCTGATGACATGCAACCAAACACAAGCAATACACAGTCACAGAAAGGCACAGCAGCACACAGATACAAATACAACCCCCCTCCCACACACACACACACTCCAATACAAACTTGCAGAAAGACACACATACACACACACATGAATTGGATATTTCATTACATGTAACCTGCCACACACTTACTCCCTTATCCCCATCAAATACTTACTACTAAACCAGTTGATGGCCCGGATGGTAATGACTGATGGTGGTGGTGGGGATGATGGTGATGGAGGGTTTGTTTCCATCGGGGGCTACTCACAGCTCTCCAGCTGCAGGGTGCACACCTGTCTGTCCATGGGGTACTTGGTCAGGTCCATGTTACAGGCTATGGTGGCTGTGATGCTGTGAAGGGGTTAAAATATTGAACTCAACACCGTGACGTGTGACAGTGCTGTGTTGTGATGGTCCGAGTCATTATGCCAAAATCTGTGACCCTTACGTGACCCTCACTGTCCAAAGCCTATAGCTCATTATCATATATTTATGTTTATAATGCACCATTATATTACATTTTATTCCTACTTTTATATGGATACTTGAATATTACTTTTCCTCCAGGCGCTCATAACTCTATCGTATTTATTCTCTGGATAAGTAGGGTTAGGGTTAAGGTTAGGCCATTTTAGCCATTTAAACTTCCACCACAACGAGACGTAAAAACACGTGGCGCGCCTCCTGTACGGCTTTCAAGACAAAAACCGGGTAGGGAAACCGGCGGCCTACCGCAGCGCGTAGAGGACGGTGCCGTTGCTGAAGATGCGGATGAGGCGGTTCTCCACGGTGACGTCGTGCAGGAAGGAGCGCTTGGAGTCGGGGATGAAGGTGTCCGGGATCCACAGCAGGGACACCAGGCGGCCGTCCACGCTCACGCTCTCGTTGCCCGGGAACACCAGCCTGGAGTCCCGCCAGCGCTGCCGCAGGAAGATGGTGGCTGTGTAGTCCTGCGTGGGTCAATGATGCAGAGAGATGAAATGTCACCGGGTTGACTCGTTTGTTTATATTCATTCATTCATTCATTCATCAATTTGTTTCTTAGACTTATACTTAGACTTAGACAGACTTTATTTGTCATTTGGATTTGCATCAAAAAGAAATTTTGTTACAATGGCACATAGCACAACAGGAATAGATGAGAGTCTCCGGCCATCCACTCACATTTTCACTTATTCATCTGTATGATGGGTCTATTCAATGAGCTTATTTTGACAATTTTAGCCTGCTTATTGTGCTTCCCAAACAAAATACTTGTCTGTGGGTGTGTTCAGGAGAAGCAGGCCTACCATATTGATTTCTGAGATGGCGTCAATGCTGGCGACGTCGAGGCTCATTCCGATTTCCACAGGCCCCTCTATGAAAAAGAAACGACAGAAATACATCATGTTGTAGGTGTTGTAAATATGGCAAGCTTAGGGATGCTCTAAAAGAAGACAAGATGAGCCCTAGATAGACTGCTGCTGTGGTTATTATCTGGCCGATGATGACTCATCGGGTTCGGTCTCACCGTTAAAGTTGGGTCTGAGGTACCGGTTGTATCCCTTCATCAGCTTCTGGATGGTCGGTTGGAGCTGGGAGTCGTTCCAGTCTCCCCACTGTTGCCCGGGAAACATGCAGGCGCTGGGCGGCGAAAGAGGAAGAAACAGCGTTACATAGTAGGCCTTAGAGAGACATATGGGGTTGTGTGTGTGACCTGTAAGGACATGGCCCATGGGGGACACCAGGCATGGGGTAACATGGGGGTTATCCCAATCAGGGATGAGGTACAGCCATGCCATCTACATAGTTCAGCTGTCATTCAGAGGCTGCATGGCGTGATACAAAGCGTGATGCAACCATCCCATAATGCGTGTGTCTGTGCATGCACTTTATTTGTCTTTAACATAATATAGCATTATTGATATCCATTAACCTCTCACCTTTGTGCCGTCAGATACAGGGCCAGTAGGGTCAATGCAGGCTGCATGGACATCCTGGTAGCGGTGCAAGCTGGGACACAGAGGAGGACCATGGTCAAAAACCAGTACCGGTATGTATGTAACCTGCAGGTTGTGGAGGCGCTCCTCCTGGTCATAACAGGAGTGGCCACAAGGTGGCGACATTGTGCCCCTTAGTATGACAGGGGTCTTGATGTTGTAATGACTGTCTTCCACGCCAGTTAAATTGCATTGATCTCATCCTACCTGCTGCCATATATTTCATAAGCTGCAAAAAAAAAAAGCAGTCACACAGACACACACACACACACACATACACTTATAATCCAAACATCAATTAGGTAGCGTTAAATGAACCAAAGATAAAATATTAAAAAAGACAAACAAATATGTATGGTATAGGCGAGCACATCTGTGGTTCTTTATGGTTTGTCGTCGTGTCAGTTCATGTCATTTCATGACTCATGCGGTTTATTAATTTCCATAATTCCTCCCCCATCCATCTCCTCCTCCCCCTCCTCCTCTCAACCATATAGTCTCTTTCACCACCTCCCCACCCACTCTTACACGTTCACAGCTTCAGTATTTCCCCCGGCTTCGGTGCTTCGACTGTCCCTAGCCTCACTTGGAAGTCACTTAGGAAGGTATGGGGTAAAAGCCAGAGCTGCTAAATGACTAATAGGCTACTAAATGCACAATGTCATCTAACCCGCGCGCCTCACACACCGCACTCAACGTTTTTTCGAAGCCATAGTCCCAAAGGAGAATATGGCTATAGACACAGAGACAGTATTGACAAGCCGGTCCTCCAGGAGCCCTAAGCCTTCTGGAGGTGAATTCTCCAGCGCGCAGCATCAGAGTTGATTGCAAAGTCCATGAATTATTCAAACACTCGTAATATGTGATACATGGTCACGCCGCTGTTGTTTTTTGCTCTCCCAAGGGGGTCGGATGGAGAGCAATAAGAGGAGGAAAACAGCCGTTCTTTTGTGTTTAATTCAGTTCCCGTTTTGTTATTCATTATGTATATTTCCACAAGATGCACGCATTTTAACTTCTGCCTGCCGCTCGGTTGTTGTGTGTGTTTCATTGTTTGTGTTTATTGGTGTTCAGGCATGCGTCAAATAATCTGTTGCCTTAATCTGTTACCTTTCCACGCCGCTTTCCGTTCGTTCTTAGCTTCCTCTCTACTCCTTATTAAGCCATGCATGCATTTGTAATTTTTTCAACATTTTGTTTCCTATTCTTTCTTGTTTTTTTTTCGCTTGAACATGCTGTCAACACAAATATTTGTATGATCCTCTTTTCCTAACCAAACCATCTCCATTGTTTCATCTCTCCTCCCTCTGAAGACCCCCCCCTGCTTTCCCTCCCTTTGTTTTATCAATTACTTTATATATGTAATTGTTCTATCTTACCTGATTGTAATTGTTAATTGTTACAGTATCTCTCTTCTGGTGTCCTGTTTCCCCCTAGTTCATCCCTGGAGGTTCCCTGTTTATTTGTATCCACTTGTGTCTTCTTCTTCTTCTTCTTCTTCTTCTTCTTCTTCTTCTTCTTCTTCTTCTTCTTCTTCTTCTTCTTCTTCTTCTTCTCCTCCTCTCCTCTCTTCCTCTCCCTCTCTTCTTATCCCCTGGCTGGAGTTGTTGCTGTTTTTCTCACCAATCAATGCGACGTCTGTAGGTTTTACCGCTTGGAAAACCAATTGCTGCTATTCGGTCATGGTGCGCGAGCCAAGCGTCTCTCACGTTCTCCTGCCACTGAATGCATCTCTACTCAGCGTAGCTATGCAGACTCTTCTCTCTCTCTCTCTCTCTCTCTCTCTCTCCCCCCCCCCTCCCACCGCTGTCACCCCATTATCCCGCTCTCTCTCCCTTTCTCTCTATATTGCTTTCTAATGGCTCTTTTTTAATCAGATACCTTATAGCGTTAATTATCCTACCTCTCCGAACTCACACCTTTATTCTTTTCACCTCTTGACCTCATTAACACACACATGATCACACACGCACACGCACGCACGCGCACACACACACACACACACACTGTGTGTGATGTCAGTGTGTGTCACTGACATCACAGCTTCTCCTGGTCTTCAGGGAATCTTTTTCCTCTATCTCACTGTTTCTCTTTCATCCCCTCACTCCCTAGCTTTGTTCCCCTGGTCTCTCTGTCTCTGTCTGTCTGTCTGTCTATCTGTCAGTCTCTCTGTCTCTCTCTCTCACACATTCTTTTTCTCTTTTTCTCCCTCACTCTCTCACTCTGTCACTTTTGCACTGACACAGATTGAGAGGACCACAGACCTACTGTATAGCTCAGCAATCCTATTTTCTCCATGGTCCCTTTTTTTTCTCCCCCCCCCCCCCCCCCCCCTGTATATATTTGTATGTATGTGGCTCCCCTTAAGGCAATTTCACACCTCATCCACACTCAGTCAGCTGGTTTCCCCACAGCCCTAGTCGGTGTGCGGCGCGAAGCCGGTCACAATAAGATGGAGCTTTATTTCCCCGCTTGCTCAATCGCTATAACTAACCCCCGCAGAGAACTTGATGCCTCCTTGTTGTGATGAACGACGAGCGCCGAGCGCTGTCATCGGCTTAGCGGCGCGCAATCACTGAAAGCTCAAATGGCCAATAATAGTTGTCTTTTTTTGTCCAGTCATGCGGGGGTAAACCTCTCTTCACCCCTTTGTTCCAACACTGAGGGCACCGGCGCATTTTAATCACCGTTCGCCTGCCGTCGGCCATTTAGCCGACTTTCCGCTCCAGTTATGGGGGGCTAACCTCGCTCTCCCGGTGGCGGAAACCTCACCAGAACTCAAGCAGGTGTGACAAATTGTTTGGGCAGGCAGAGACAACAGAGCAGCCAGATAACATCTGATGAAGGTGTCTCTCTCTCTCTCTCTCTCTCTCTCTCTCTACCTATCTCGATGCATCCCCCCCCTTAAAATACACTCGAGAGGAAAGATCAGATGAAACACCTTGTGCAGGTGAATCTTGATTCTTCTCCATCTGAGTGATAGAGCCGCACCATTGGTCGGAGCGAGCGATGACAAGAGCCCGCGCAAAACACTTCCCGGCTGCACCCGATTGGACAAAACACTTTCAGCGGTGGGCTGTCTGCTTTCGGATTTCATACCGCGGACCAACATGGCGGCCGTCTCACACATGATCTCGTTTAGCAGCTAAGTAGTACACTAAAATGTGTTTCTGAAAATGTTTTAGGCAAGAAATAAACCAGTTGCTGAATCCGTCTTCATTTTAGATCGACTTTTAAACGGTGAGTTTAAAGGTTTTTCGGGAGTTTCCCAGAGGCGGTGAGTGTCGCCGGACGCCACCGGATTTGCATAATAGTAGAAGATGACTCAACTACATGCAAATGAGGAGCACGCCAACGCGGCGCCCACTCTCAAAACTCGTCAAAACTTGACGCCGCGCCACCAGAATACATGTGCTGCTTACATACACCATGGACGGGAGGCGTGGGAATGACGGATCTTGTGGACACGTATACCGCCGTTCATTCTGAATCCATGGAGCGCTAAGGACGGATTCAGGGTCTGGCCACATACTAGGTTTTGACCTAGTCTTGTTATTTGAATGAGTCGTAAGTTATTTTAACAGACGCGCGGTCATGATGCATTATGTTTCAGTTTCCCCCTCGCTTAAAGAGCCAGTGTCGCTTAGATGTTCCTCGCCGTCGTCACTGCCGACACCGAGATGAATTATGAGGGTGTCTCTCTAGGGGTGGGCAACGGGGGGGAGGGGGGGTGAGGTCAGATGCGGGTTGGAGAGACATGAGGTGACCTGGGATGCTGTACTGTAGGGAGCTGCTGACGAATAGCAACAATGACACGGATAATATTAATAACCTAGCCAGCTGCAGTGTGGTGGCAGTCTCTCACATCTCTCACACGCCTCCAGGAGGCTCAGACTAAACCCGGCGGTTCTCAAACGGTGGGTGGCGGCCCATAATCGGGTCGGGCTTGTGTGAGCTAAGCCCGATTTTACGAGCTGCACAAAATATTTGGTGTGTCTTGGGCCAAAAGTAACTGCCCAGGTGGGTCAAGGCAGGAAAACCCCTGATGAACTGATTAACGCATACATCGTCTGCAAGAATTTGCATACGCGTTCTGTGCGTTTATCAGCATGCAATGCGTTCTCCCCCGGTCCCCGCTCATGGTCATGCATCATAAGTTCATTCCCGTTATTGTTTTCCATTGGAATGCATTTCATCTGCTCTATCTCTCCTCTGATCGGCTCACTAAATGGCTGTGGCTAATGTTATCCGGCCGTTGTCTAACTCTAGTGCATTGATGTGTATTTAAGGCACCTTCTCAGTGTGCCATCATTTTAGTTTTGTTCCAGTCTACCTCCCAAATGCATCTCTGTGATTCAGATTATCAGTTTAAACTCATTTCATGTTCTTGTCTTCCTTGTTAATCAGTGTGTATCGCTGTTTTGCACGAAAAGCAAAACAGCGACTATGTGAATAAACAACTATGTGAATAAAGTTTGATTGATTGATTCTATATATATATATTTATATATGTGTGTGTGTGTGTGTGTGTGTGTGTGTGTGTGTGTGTGTGTGTGTGTGTGTGTGTGTGTGTGTGGTGTGTGTGTGAGAGAGCTGGTGTGAAACATAATATGTTGAAAAGGCTAATGTGACGGAGAACGTGAACATGGAGCATATTCATTAGTCCCCCAAACCAATTTAAAACACTAATACCTCTCACCCGGTATTTCCACTGTCGGTAACCCCCCCCCCTCCCGATTTAAAAAAGGATATAGGCTTCGTCCTTATATACTGTCTATGTATCTATCCATCTACTCATTACATAGCTTGTCAGTTGGCCATCCATCAGTCCCTCTAGTTATCATCGAACCATCTAATATACATCCATCCATCCATCTGTAAAACATCGTCTTTCCATCTGCATTTGATTTTCGTAAGGAAGCAGTCTGAACATGCCTGCATATATACAGTATATCTGCATATCTCTCTCTCTCTCTCTCTCTCTTCAACGTAATGGATGAAATTATGTCCATATCTGTTCTTGACTATCCTATTCTATGTAAATATGTTGTCAGGTGCGCCTCCCGTGCCTATAAATCACCACTGACTGGAAAGATTATCGTTAACCTGTGATTTGTGGGAATCCATATAACAGGAATGCCATTGGAAAGCCCCCAAAGGGATGAATCTCTCTTAAAATATATTCTGATCACACACACACACACACACACACACACACACAAACACACACACACACACACACACGTGTCTACAAGGGATCATGCGTGACTTAAAATAAATGAAGATTCATTCCTCCGTCGAATCTCTATATCTGCCCCCCCCCCCACCCACCCACCCATCCCTGAAGCCATTGGCACCACTCACCACACCTCACCCCGCCCCCCCCCCCTCCACACACACATCCCCTCGCCGCCTCCCCCATGTGACTTTGTAATTTGCGTCCGCTAGATGAGCACGGTGATGTATTACCCCTGGCTTCATGTTCATGACATGTAAATAGAGAGAGTGTGGTGTAATGAGAGCGGGATGGTGGCTGTATGCGCTCTCCTGCTCTTGTGGCAGGACTGAAGTCAGCGGCTTACAGTCTTGTCTCTAGTTCTCCGCCTCATGTGCAGTCTTCCAGTCCAGGAGGGGATGCATCATTCATCTTGTCCCATTCGCCGGCGCACGTCGGAGCCTGGATGGTCAGGCTGACGCTGATGAAAACCTCCCTCCCTCCCTCTCTCTCTCTCTCTCTCTCTCTCTCTCTCTCTCTCTCTCTCTCTCTTTCTCCGTCTCGCGCTCAACTACTTATTTAAATATTTCCCTTCCCTTTATTTATCTGTCTCTTCATTTCACCATCTCTCAATGGAGTGAGAGAAAGAAGGAAACACACACACATGCAGGCACGCACACACACACACACACACACACACACACATACACTCTCCAGTCTTTTATGTGTTAGTGCAACAATCACAAAAGGGCCCCTCAAGATTGTCTCTCTTCGCTTCACCCATGTGTGCAGGTCTGGTTGCCCATAGCACAGCAATCTGTTTGGGAGATGAGACCAACTCCACAGTGAGGGGACTACCGACAACACCTGGACTCCTTATCACAGTTGAGCAGTTTAATACCTTAAAAATATCACATTATTATAACAAAACATAACAATGCTCACCACCTGTGGTGATGAGCGGTAACTGCAGGTGTGTTTTTTTGGACCTCACCTCCGTGGCGTCCCAGGGATCCAGTCTCGCCTCCATAACAACACCGGCGCACATGTAAGCGAAAAAGGGGGACTTCCCCTGAGACGTTCAAACGAAATGTTTGTTGAAAAGGTTTTAAAACAAAACCAGTAAAATGGAGAATAGCTGTACTGTCTACCCTCTCTGGCTGAACTACCACTGCTGCGTCACTACCTGCGCGCCTCTTGCGATTTCTTGTGGGAAACCGCCGCCGCCCGCCGTTTGTAACATTCACGATATTGCAAATGCAAAGGGCTTTCATCGGTGGGCCATAGGCTCAGTCCCCATTGTGTTATCTCATTTGGCGTCAGGTAGTGACTTAACAGACACGTATTTACATGAAAAAATCTTTTGAGATTATTACTTTAAGTTGCAGCGGTTAGCAATTCAGAGCTGAATGAAAATAAATGGAATTGGCAAAGAGCGGCTGCCACTGTAGGCTACTGTGTCTCTCGGCCTCTCTTGCACGCTCTCACCCCCTCTCACCCCCTCTCTCTCTCTCTCTCTCTCACTCACTCACTCACTCACTCACTCACACACTCTATTTTTGGGTATCATCCTCTTGGTTCAGAGGCCTTTTAAGCCACCCCCCCCCCCCTAAATCCCTTTCTCCTTAAAATATTTGAAAAGATTGCCTCCATTGACAGATGAAGCCCTTTGTAAATATGCTCCATTGCGTCTCAAAGGGCTGTGACGGCGCAGGGCAGCCTGTTATGACAGCGGCTCGGCGATGTTTTTGCAGACAGAGCTTGATCGACATTGTAATGCTTAGTTTAATATATCCTCCGCTCTTGGACCCGAAGTGTTACAGAGGATGGAGGGGACATATTTGCATGGCGGTTCCATATTAATCTCTCTATACAATTGTGGCTAATTTCTCGTCTGCTTATGAAAAAGCTCTGGCCTTGTTTCTCCCGGGGAGTTAAACGTACGTTACATGCAGCCAAACAGAGCGCTGATGTGTGGTGATAGCGACACAAAAGAAATTGATTTTAATAAGCATTACACTTAATCCGTGTCTCGCAAAAGGGGGGAAAACAAACGTGGGAGATAAAAGTGAGGAACGCCGAACCGATCGTTCTGCACGGTAAACTACAGGGACCGTGCGCACGCAAATTTTGGGCCGCCAGGGCCTCAAGTCACACAGACACACACACACACACACACACACACATACACACACACACACACATAATTACAAAATCTGGAGTGCATTTCCAAAGAAAACTGCTGCCTAGAGTAATAAGACCAACTCAAATAAATTGCTCTTAATGGATTCTGAGCCTTATTGCATGTGCATTAGGAAATAATTGAGAGAAAAAAAAACGTGCCGCATGACACGGGCGCGCTCTATATTTCTCCCTCACCCACACTCACATCTCCGTTTAATAAGTGAAAAAAAATCTAGCAGCTCGCTCAATTTATTTTTTTTCACCAGAACCTATGGATCCATTTAACCGCTCGCCGTTTACCTCCTAGATCCCATGGGATCGCCGCGGTAACCCTAGCAACCGCTTCCAAGCCGGGCAGAGGAGTCAAGGGTGAAAGTACTTTCACCGGCGTCACACTCTCCTACGCACAAATGAGCACACATGCACACAAACACACACACACACACACACACACACACACACACAAACAAGCACTTCACCATCGCCACTTTTCTGGGCTTGTCCAGTTCCATTACTTTATAATCCCTGTTGGACGTTGTGCTTTAACAGCTTTCATCCTGACCCGTCTCACCACTTTATATCTCTTCATATGTTGGGATCCTCACAGTTCTGCTCGGTATTGTCTCTCTTGCTCTCTGCTAAGGGCAATTCAATTACAACTTTGGTTATTGATTCAGCTGTCACATGAC
>JAOPHQ010003477.1:57500-75000 GCA_030340625.1 Merluccius polli | reverse complement strand
GGGTTCCTCTGGGGCCCGTCCATGGACTGGTTGATGATCTGCAGCGGTGGCCTGGCGAGCCCGTCTCCCCCCGCCCCCCCCAGCTCGTTGACCGCCATGGCGGTGACCCCCGACATCTCCGTCAGGAAGCTGCTCATGCACGGCGCGGCGCCGGAGGACGAAGGGGAGGGGATTCGGTCCGGGCTGTCGGACATATCTAGAGAAGAGTTACCCGAGTGTTTGGGGCTGTCTTGCTCGCTGTCCACCGACTCGGAGGCCCCTGAGCCGCCCTCGGCCGAGAGGGCGTCCGATTTCCTCTTCCTCTTGCGGCGGAAATTTCCATTGTCGAACATCTTTTCACAGTTGGGGTCCAGCGTCCAGTAGTTGCCTTTGCCTGGAATCAGGAAGCAGAAGGGGCATTCGATTTAGATTTGACTCAGAGAAACACGGCACATGAACACACATCTGACGTTAACACAACAACAGACATTGACACACATGCATGCGTTTGGAGTTAAACATGTGAATTACATGGTAAAGTAGAATCAAAATAAACATACAGAGAGATGACTTTCAATAGTGTAAGCAACGAATGAGTCGAATGAGTTTCGTACCTGGATCATCCTCGTCTCTGGGGACCTTCTTGAAGCAGTCGTTGAGTGACAGGTTGTGTCTGATGGAGTTCTGCCAGCCGGCTTTGCTCTTGTTGTAGAAGGGGAAGTTGTCTGCCACGTACTGGTAAATCTGACTCAAGGTCAGCCTCCTGTCCGGGGCGCCGTGGATGGCCATGGCGATCAGGGCCGAGTAGGAGTACGGCGGCCGGACCAGCTTCATCAGGTCCTCCTGCGACGGCAGGGAGAACCAACTGAGCTCCCCTCCCGGACCCCCGGCGCCGCTGGGGCCCAGGTAGGGCCGCTGCATCCCATAGTGCTGAGGCACGAAGGGCGGCCCGGGGTTCCCCGGCGGGCCGGTGGCGGCCAGGTAAGGCGGCGTGTTGATCCCGGAGCCGTTGAACCAGAGGTAGGGGTTCGGGGACGAGGCGGCGTAGTCGCCCAAGTCGTAGGAGGAAGGGGTGGTTCGCTGCGGGCTGGGCAGCGAGGGAGGCGGGTAGTAACAGTCACTGTACATGCTGAGTTCTGGAGGCTCCTGGCCCAGGTTGGGGAACTGGGGGCCACAACGCGGAGGAGACTGTCCCTGGGTCTCGAATGAAGACATCAAGACTCACCCTCTTCTTTTTTTGTTTGACTTTTGCCCTAGGTTCTCTTTTATTTGTGTTTCAATCTCTTAAGCCCGGGGTTACAGAAGTCTCCCTATTCTCATCCAAAAGGAAAGTGACAGAAAGTCTTCAGCGCAATGTTTAAAATATAGCTATATAAATATAGCTATGTCTTCTCGAGGCTAGTTTGCAACGCTCACTAATCTCCTCAAACTCTCTGTCTCACTGGCAATGTGTCAGAGATGTCACCTGTCATACCTGCTTTATCTGTTTCCCTGGAAACACCCACTGTCTCGTTTGATTGGTTGTTTCCTCAGGTTAGTATTTTTTTTTTTTCGTTTTTTTTTTCCTTGCTTTTTTTTTTTTCTGTTGTCAGCAAGTTCCTCATTTTGGTAACTTTTAATTACATAATGTTTCCATGCTTACCGTTACACTTTCTGAAGCACATTTTGAAGTGGAAATATTATGAGCATAAAATAATAAAATATATACCATACTTAATATATAGGCCTACCAGGATAGGCCTACTATGAATACACCACTAGACATCCATTGTAATGTGAAATAGTATGGTAACAATAAAATAAAATACAATTCAAAATTAAAAAATGGATTAATAAATGAATGGATTAATAAATAAATGAATAGGGCCTAAATAAATAAACACATTTTAAAAATAAATAAATAAATACGCTCGCGCTGTCAGTGTCGCGCGGCAACCGACGCGCGCGACTGGCGCGAAAACCGGCTCCCTGCGAGGAAGACGGACATTGAGCAGGAGACGTTATGTCGTCCATCTTTGTTTCGCCCAGAGGAGACCCGTCGGCGGTGATGAACGTAAGTGGTTATCGGACCTCTCACTCACTGCGAGCCAGCCGCCCTTGTCGCCGTCATACGTCGACAAATGTCACACTAAAGACGACATTTTATTAAACAAAAACAACAACAAAAAACCACCTGTCCACAACAAGACCGTTAGCCGTTAGCTTTCATTTCCAACCGACTGTAGGCCTACTCGTCCCTGACGCTGGGCGTGGGGCGGCAGGCAGCCTCCATGCGGGTAGGTCGACGTTTTGGCTGGCGTTCATATTTTAGACCGTCGGTGTGGTTGTTTTTGTATAGATGTCGTCGTCGTCGTCCTCCCCCCAGGAACAGCTCAACATGGCCGAGCTGAACCAGGACCTGGACAGGATGATTGAAGACATTGAAAACATATCAGGTTACAAACGTCTACTACTACTACCTCCTCAAAACACACATCTGTATTTCTAAGTATAAGTATTGGTCTTACTTTAATACTGCGAATACCACCACACATGTCAATGTAAAGCCATGTATATCCGTGTATATGGTGTATATGGGCCTAGGCTACTTCTGCTACTTCACCAACCCAGTGTGGTTTCTTTCCTGAACATGTAGTGCAGTTGACCTGGATGACCTACAGCATGGTGGTGGAGCGGACCAGCCCAGAGCGAGGGGACGCCGCGCGAAGGCTGCAAGATGCTTATCAGAGATGCAGAGCCGCCGTCTGTAGGGGAGAAGACGATGCCTCCGGGTCGAACCCGGAGCCCGGAGAGGACCGGTGTCCCGGGTCCGGTTGAAAACCCATCTGCAACCCCCGCTGTAATGATAGTGGTGGTTGCATTTTGCGTGGGATTTCAGCAGAGGCGATAGTTGGGGCTAAATAAAGACAGCCATGGTTGTACTTTTGATTGTTGTTGAACAGTAATGTTCTTTGTTAATGTCAACCATTAATGGTGACCGGTAATGTTGACCGATGTTTCAATTAAATTTCTTGGTGGGAGACGTTGTGTTGCCTATACCCCTAAGGTCAATATGTGTTGATAACATAAACAGCAGTTTATTGCTGCTGCTGCAGTTATAGATGATTTATGATTTTGTGAAATTAATATCAATAAAAACATTTAACTCATATGGCTTCAGGTCATTTGTTTGGGGACGCTTTGGGCAACATGGCACATTGCACACACCATTATATATTACATGTGTTCACAGATCTAATGCATGAACAATGTGTATTGGGACTGTATCACAAGGGAAATCCACTTTGTAATAATTGTTCATTTTTTTCTCCAGATGGAAACCTCAGAGAATAGAAAAGAGGAAAGTTGCCTTCCTGATTCCACCGATTTTGAAGACGTCCTCGGTAGACTACACTCCCTACACAAGGACATGACTCGACTGGCCTGTATGTGGGTGTTCACACTAGACCTTAATCCTACCTCTTAAGACTAAACCCAAAGACATCTGTTAAGTGTCCCAGTGAAATTAGTGTAACCAAAAACCATTTGCATACATGCAAAGCACATAGTACCTTTGTTGCCAACATAATATTTGTAAGCGGCAAGCGTGCGTTGCTTTCTGTTAATGATACTGTCAGGATCATTTGACAATTTGGGGATTTGAACAGCCAAGATGCTAGATGCAAGATGGCCGGTGAATAACCTCGATGGTTTTTGCCAAGGGGGCCATTAAATGGTAACTGAAGAAGAGGCCGTAGGTCAGAGTTCATCGGGGGGGAAGTTTGTGCACCTCACTACAAAGTTGACACCTTTGAAAAATAGCCACCACATTGAACATGATGTAGCGATAACAGATACGATATGAAGGGAATGTAGTGACAAAGGTCATCTAAACTTCACTGACAGGGACAGTGAAGGCTCTCCTTTCTGTGTCCCCAGTGCAGACAGAGCTCAGGCAGTGTGATTTGATCGTGTATTTCGGCCACCCTGACAAGATGGCGCCTCTGAAAAGAGCAGATGCAGGACAGATTCCACCCGGTCTGGCGCCCGTGCCTGAGGAGTGAGAACATATGAGAACAAATGGTGCGTATCTACAAGTAATTTTGTTATGTGATGCTAAGGTATGGGCCACATATCTCACACTGAACCAGAAAAACAAATGTTTTCATGAGAAATCAATAAAGACAATAATGGTAAAACGACACCATCATCTGTAGAAGAGTGACTTAGATTGAGATGGTTAATAGATCATATTGAATAAATGAAAATTGCATCATACAAAAACAAAACAAAACCTATAGAAGTAGAACTTGTAAAGCAATGTCTAATTAACCCAAGGCACAACATGCATTTCTGTCATGTCTAATAAACACTACACGGTGAAAAAAACACAAAAAGGGCATTTTTCATTTAGCATTATGAAATTACTTCAATGTTGTTTTGGTCGGGGAGGAGCAGTTTCCTTGGTTACATATCTTAATATTGTATGCTAACATTGTCTTGATTCAGGGCCATTTAGGATGCACGGCTGCTCACACAATTCCCTTACTGGACAGTTAAAAACTAATTTATAGTCCATGTCCTTGAACTGTGCGAGCAGGCACAAACCAAAAATGCTGTAATCATGGCCCTCGCGTACGTTGCTTGAGGGCCATGCATTTTACGGCGACTATAAATGCCATGAGTGTGCCTGCACTGTCCACATCACGGCAACTATACATTTCGTTTAAGGGTTTTAATGACTGCAAGTTTTGCTGAATACTGCATGTGTGACAGCCTACCTGTGTGTGTGTGTGTGTGTGTGTGTGTGCTCTTGTTAACTCCTCAAAGGTCAGCTTGATGTACACAGTACTGTACTGTAAGTTGGATCCATAGCCATATCACACCAGATATAAAGTACATGGAAACTGTTGAAACCAATAGAATAAAAATGTAAAATGTAAAAAAAAAAGTAAATATAATGTAAATGTCTTATTAACTGCCAATATGCAAACACACCTGAAAACAATTAGGTAAAGGAAAGTGCACAATTTGTATGTACAACACTGCCACCTTCTGCCACAGGACAGAATGATGACACTAGTTGTGTTTACTGCGTAGGTTGGTTGAAGTGCCGAGTAGTTGTCCTGAATGGAGGAATCTTAGAGAGTGCTGCCCTCTTCTGGTAATGGCAGAAAGTGCAAGTAACATTGTTTGTGCTTGCACTATTAATTTATTTAGGCCTTAACTTTTTATGTATTGTGTCTAAGTGCATTTTTTGTAGGTTGATATGATCATTATAGCAAGTTATATATCAATAGGTAAAGTAAAACATTTGTAATATTTTCCTACAGGAAGTCAGTCTGAGGATGAATAGCACTTCATGTTGATGCCTTCTGTGCAGAAGGCATCAACATGCATTTTTTTGCAGTGTAACTGGCTTCGGTGTTTTACCTGTGAGTGAAATACCTCAGAATCAGATTTTGGCTTTCAGCTTTATTGGCCAAGTGTGTGTACACATACAAGGAATTTGACGTTTTTTTCCTTGCTCTCAATGTACTTACACAGAATAGACATACAGCTAAAACAAGGACAACAAAGCTGAACAAAGGTAAACTATATATATATATATATATATATATATATATATATATATATATATATATATATATATATATATATATATATATATATAAACACAATTTGTAACAAGATACCATAGTGCCATGGTGCAGAGTGCAGAGATGCTGGAATAAATATGGACTGTTACTTTATACATGATGTAGGAGGACATGACAGTAAACAATATACATGATGATAACTGTTTAAACTACAAACTCCTAAATATGACATGGATGCCTACCACTGTTTCATGATTTGTGAATATTGTTTCCCAACGCGTGGCTGATGTGAAACATCTTCCCCATCCAGTGCCAGGGGGACTCTCGGTGTCTCACACCCAGGTGATAGGGGAGGGTAAGGGGGGAGGACCGTCACACCACTCCCCCACCGAGACCCCCAGGCCTGTCTGCGTGAATACTGAGGTCCTCTTGGGGGGTCCCCCCCCCCCATGCATGCCTCTTTCCTGGGAAACAAACCACAAAGAAAGAAAGCTAAGATAGTGCTGGTGGTGTTTAAGGTGTCAGGAAATATATCATTTCACAGGAGGTGCTTGAGTAAAGCTGAAACCAAATAAATACATTTGAAATAAACTTAGGCTATAAGAAATTACTTTATAACTTTTATAAACAATTATAAACTGTTTGTACTGTGTGTGTGTGTGTGTGTGTGTGTGTGTGTTTGTTTGTGTGTCTGTGTCTGTCTGTGTGTGTGCTTGTGTGGAAATGAAGTGGGTGGATACAATCAGGAGTACAATTAAGAAACAATATGGCTCCAATATGGTGCTGCAGTTTGAGACCATTAGTTAAAAATGGAGACAAAGAGGTCACCAGCTATCTGCTGTCTCTGGGCCAAGCCTTAGTGTGTGTGTGTGTGTGTGTGTGTATGTGGCAGCAGACAGTGCATTAATAAAAACCCATGGTACCATAGTTTTAGTTTACAATTTTGTAAATTGTGGAATTGTAAATTGTGGAAGCCGTTCCCTTTAAATCAGATGTAATCACAATTAAAGAGTAGGCCGATATATTTTTTGTGTGTTTTTTGGTCGGCTGTCGTCTCCCTTGTTTTGGGAAGTTAATAAAACCAAAAGTAGTCCCCTCCAACCCCCCACTTTAGGGGTGAGGTCTCCGCCCCGTCCGCCGCGGGACGGGACCCCCTGGGGGACGGCGATGGCATCGCTCATTTATGTGAGGCGCTGGCAGATTTATGACGTGTCCAGCTGAGAGGGGGGGGAGATAGCAGACCTAATAGGCTATGGGGGGAAAACGGTGGTATAGGACACAACAACGAGTGACCCCCCTTTGGAGAAGTAATCCTGCATTATTTAATCCAGTCTGGAGAAATAATCTGACGTGTCAATTAATGTAGTCTTGGACCCGGACGTGATCCCATTGATCCCCATCTCGCCAACAACAAACAATAAGAGGATTAGTTTTGCTGTTATAGGGCCTCATGTACTTTAATATATCATTGTTATGCGTACCTTTTTGTACATGGGTGTCACACACACACACACACACACACACACACACACACACACACACACACACACACACACACACACACGGCAAGTGTCAGCCTAATGCGCGTCCTCGCGGATTACGGCGCTAAATAGGTAAATGACCAGTGGAAATGCGTCTCTAATTTGCGCCTTCAAAGGCAACGCTACAGGTTCACATCAAAGTGTCGGAGGAGGGGGTGAGGTGTGAACTGCGTCGCATTGCCTTGTCTAATCCCCCCATCAAGTGTATTGGCATCTGGGGGGGGGGGGGGGGGGACTACTTGTGTAGTGTTGTGTTGTGTTGTACCCCCACTTCCCATGTGTGCAACAGGCTTTAAAGACGTGTAAACATGAAATAGTGAACAAGAAAAGCAGAATTTATTATTTAAAGAAGGCCACAATACATACATACATACATACATACATACATACATACATACATACTGAACAAACAAACAAACATAATGACGCACAATATCGATACAGATTAAAGGCACACAAAGTAAACACGCAATGAAAGTGCAATGCAACCCTAACAGAATGCATTTTTTTGGGTACAACTATTTTTGTTATATAATATAACGGCAATAATAAAAGTCCTGAATCATGTCCCCTCTTTGGGTGCGCGGTGCCTCCTCCTGTGTGCGTGCGCGTTCGCGTGCGCGTGTCCGTGCGCGCCTCCCTCCCTCTCCGCGCACGCGAGCTGCACCACGACGCGGGAGCAGTCCTCGCAGTCCACCCTGCAGCACCAGCGGAACGCGCAGTTGCAGCTGGCGGCCACCTCCACCCGCCGCTCCTCCACCCGCAGCCCGCAGTCGTGGCACAGCCGTCGGCAGCTCCTCCGCCGGCGGCTGTGCTGGTTCTGCTTGTTCTGGTCCTCGTCCTGGTCCTGGTGGTTCTGGCACTCGCGGCCCTCGGTGCCGCGAAGGCCCAGGGTCGTGTTGCGCGCGCAGTAGTCCGGCGAGTCCTCCAGGAAGACGAGCTCCGTTGCGGCGACGTGGCCGTCCGCGATGGCGCCGCGGCGGTCCGCGTTGTTGGCCGCGCGCAGCCGCCGCTGGTCCGGCTCCAGCTTGTGGGCGCGCGCGTGCTTCTGCTTCAGGTAGTCGCCCACGTCCCGGAAGTCGGACAGCTGCATCCAGCACGTCTTCACGCTGCAGCTCTCCGACATGCCGTGGCACCTGCAGATGCGCCTCATCGTGGCCCTCACTGCCTGTTGACATAGCAGGTTAAGTAGATGTGTAAAACCGCATGCGTAAAACGAGCGGTCCACATTTTACGCACCGATTACGCACGCCCTTTTTACGGGGGGTGCGGGTTTTAAAACCTTGTGCGGGTCTCACCTTCCGCCCGGCCTCGTTGTTGTGCCGGTTGACCGCGGCCCTGGAGTCCTGGCCGGTCTCCTGGGCGTCCACGTACTGCTTGGAGATCCTCTCCCCGAAGTCCACGTTGTCGCTGCAGCCGCCCCACAGCCAGCCGCGACCACCTGGCGGCACCACCAAGACACAGCGAGAGAAGCGCTTAGAAAGAGCGCCACTTCTCGACGAAATAATAAGACGTTTTTTTGAGGACTCTCACCGATTTGCCCGTTCTTGGAGACGTCGCAGCCGCAGTTCCCCAGGTCCCCTAGGCTGCAGTTGCGCGTCAGCGTGTACATGACACCCGCCGCGCTGATGGCGTGGACGAAGGACGTCTCCCTCGTCGCTGTTGGGGGGGGGGGGGGGGGGGGGGACAAAAACGTAACATAATGATAATGTGCATCCCCAATCACACAGCCTAGAGCCTTCCCGTGCGTCGGGGCCCCCAATTACGCACGTGGATGTGGATGAATCCGCAGGGCCAGGCCCAGGCACTGAACCCCACACCCCCACCCCTGGTGGGTGGGGTCCAGGGTGTCCCCCTTTAACGGTGATGTAGTGAATATTAATATTAATAATGGGTGAAGAAGCTTACCGCTGCGCATCCCCCTCAGCTGGACTGCGTGGTCTGGGCAGTTCCACCTCTCCCAGGCGAACTGGTGCTTGCACTCCTCCAGGCCGTGCTGCGTGCCCGTCTGCACGCTCCTGGCGTACGTCAGGTAGGCCTGTGGTGGAAAGGCAACAGTTAGCTCTAAATGCTCTTCACCCCCCCAACAAAAACCTCAAAGGCTTACAATTGCAATGTGAACTCTCCAAAATAACAATAAAAAATAGTAGGCCTGTTGTGTTTTACCTTAGGTCCCGTCATGAGCAAGCTATTGGCGACCCTTAAGAGAGGAAACAGTTGAAAAACAGTTATAAAGGTGAAAAAGGAAAGATACCCACATTCTTTCCATAATAGTAATATAATATAACATAATAACAGTCCATCATAGTGAAGATGTGTTCAACTTACCAAGCATTTGCGAGGAACCCTTTGTAGTGGTTGATAACCAGCAGCCAAAGCAATGCGTAAACCATGTTGGATCTACACTGCAGCAAAAACGAGGACTGGCCTTCACTTTTTTTGCGCCAGCGTGCGGCAACTTTCTCCTTTTATTTGAATGGGTGTGTGTGGGTGGGTGGGGGGGGCGGGGGGACAACAAATGAAACCCTTGTCCTTTGTGTCCATTGTCCGAGGAGGCTGATTGGGCCACGGGATCAGGAAACGCCTATGCGCACTTCAAAGGGGTGACATTACGCCACAGTTTTTTCTACCCCTGAGGGCTGAGACCCACGACCCCAGCTCACCAATACACACAAACACACACACACACACACGCACATGGCACAGACCCGTCCTCCCCGTCCGCACAATAACACACAGGGCAATAAATTAGTACACTATTTATTCAGCAATACATACAGAATGCTATCATGCATTTTACGATAAAATATATATTCAATTCTTTAATTAAGACATGGGAGAACTCCAAAACTTGAAAACTAAACACCACCTCATGGCCCACGCCGGAGAGGTGCGTCCATGGGAAGGTGCGTCCTCAATCCATCAAGTGAAATTGAGATGACATTTAAATAAGTGCATTACAATATGTACATATGCAGTGTGGGCCTGACTGTAACACGGTGTGACATGAGTTCATGCGTCACTTGATTCAGGAAGAACCAACAGGCTTGGGCTTGATTTGCTGTCGCCCGCCGCGCCCGCGGTGCCTGCGTCTGGTCTTGTTGTGCGGCGTGCGCGCCCTCTCCCGACGCGCGCAGTAGTACTTGGTGACGGTCTGCGCGCACCGCTCGCACTTCACCGTGCAGCACCAGTGAAACTTGCAGTTGCAGCTGCTGACGATCTCCACGCGCTTCTCCACGACCCGCAGGCCGCAGTCGTGGCACAGCCGGCGGCAGCTGCGTCGCTCCCACTGCGTCGCGTTGCGGTCCCCGTCCCCCCCACCCTGCACGCACTCCCGGCCCTCGGTGCCCTGCAGGCCCAGGGTCCGGTTCCGCTCGCAGTAGTTCGGGGAGTCCTCCAGGTAGATGAGCTCGGTGCGCGGGATGCAGCTGAACGCGTCGGTGAGCGCGCCGCGGTGGTCCGCGCTGTTGCCCGCGCGCATCCGCCTCTTGTCCATCTCCAGCTTCTTGGCCTGGCCGTGCTTCACCTTCAGGTAGTTACCGACGCTCCTGAAGTCGGGCAGCTGCATCCAGCAGGTCTGCAGGCTGCAGCTCCCGGACACACCGTGGCACTTGCACGCTCTCCTCATGGTGGCTTTGATGGCCTGAAACCATGTCAGAAACGTCAGTATCCCAGATTGTGCCCACCTCTCTATTGTTTTAGTATGATGCATTGAAAGACACATGAGGGGTATCTGCGATGTGGATCAATAATCAATATAACCATACCAATCTTCCAGCTTCGTTGTTGTGCAGGTTGACAGCCGCGCGTGAGTCGTGGCCGTTTTCCAGCGCGTCAACAAACTGTTTGGACATCTTCTCCCCAAACATGATGTTGTCGCTGCAGCCGCCCCAAATCCATCCTCTGCCACCTATAGTGAGTGGACACATGAATTGTTAGGCTGTATTCCGGAACAGTTGCATGCATTATGATTTTTGCATGCACACATAATCTTATATTTAAGGGATATAGGCGACTCAAACCATATGCACTAACTTACCCATCTGCCCTATTTTGGTGTCGTCACAGCCACAGTTTTCAAAGTTGCCCATGCTGCAGTTCTTCGTCAGTGTGTACATCACCCCCGCTGCGCTGATGGCGTGAACAAATGACGTTTCCCTCGTGGCTATTTCGAGAAAAGCAAAAAAACACATGTGTCAAAATCAAGCATTTGGGCAGCATTTGGCACGAGTTTTTTTTTACTGAGCGCAACTCCAACAACCAATGGCGGCGACCCCCATGCCGTGCGTAAACCGTGCGTAAAAGCGCGATCGCCGTCACCGCGTCAACCGTTTCGTCGTATATGTTATATTATGATATTATATTACGTATTATTATTACGATATTATGATATATTATGATTCACTTACCACTGCGGAGGCCGTTATGCGTGGACAGCTGCAGTGCGCTCTCTGGGCAGTTCCACCTGTCCCATCCAAACTGGTGTTTGCACTCCTGTATTCCGCTCTGGGCTCCCACCTGCACGCTGCCGGCGTACGTCAGATAGGCCTGGACGCACAAAGTTTGAGGTTATTGGTCAGACAGAGATGTTATGTATACTGTGTGTGTTCAGAAGTAGCTGCACGTAGGTAGGCCTATACATATATAATATTCTCCACCATCCATCTCCACACTCCACCATCTCTCCTTGCATGCCTAACCCTAGGCCTGTCTGTATTTGTGTGTGTGTGTGTGTGTGTGTGTGTGTGTGTGTGTGTGTGTGTGTGTGTGTGTGTGCATTTCAGGCCTATATGTGTGTGTGTGTAAAAAAAGTTGAATTTCCCAAATGTGGGATTAATAAAGGAAATCTTAATATATATTTATATGTATATGTCATTTACCTTGGGTCCCGTCATGAGGAAGTTGTTCACCGACCTGGAAAATAAGCATAGAGACAAACAGACGTCAGGTCAAGCATGTCCGCATCCAAACAATGTTCAAAGTAGTTATTATTATGATTACTATTATTATGGGGGGGGGGGGGGGGGTCTACATACCAAGCGGAGGCAAGCATAACGTGACAGCACATGGACAGGATGAAGGGTTTTATCATTGGTCCCATTGTAGAAAAGCAGAAAACGTCCTCCTGTACTCCAAGGTGGCTCCAAGATTTATAGTATCCAAAGTGTGCGCGCTGTGTCCGACGGGGAGCGACTGGCGTGGAGGAGACGAGGCTGGATGACATTTATACTGTCTGCTGCCGCCTTGATTGACATATCCCCCCCCCCCCCCCTCAGTGGGTCACGTTTCATTGTGAAAACTGGCCAAGGGGGGACGGTGATGGCCGCGTCCTGCTCACAAATAGGAGACGTAAAGGCGCATGAATGCACTTCAAAGAGAAACCACCTCTCATGTGTTCACCTGTCACCCCCCAGGCCTTTGTCCCTCGTTCACTTTCCCACGAATTTAAAAACCATCATAATAGGCCTGCAATAGGCTAAATACAAACAATACAAAATATTAATGAATGAATGAATGAACGCATGCACAATTAACCAAATATTAAGTTTGCAGGATGATCCTATTTTTTCGGTACACTTCCAAAGCCACTGCTCTCATCATTAGGCCTACCCTGCTTATCATAATACTAATACCAACACAGTTTTTGATTATACCAATACATTCATCTTTTTTTTTTTAAATATAGCCTACATGTATACAGTATATATTGGGTTCAAATCAACAGTGCGGTAGGGAAACGAGGCTGGGACTACAAAGCAATGGCCATTCAGCGGCTCCATTTATAGTCATGTAAATACCGCATCACACGTCGGCGACGTTGACGTGGCCGTGGTAATAGGATAATAGATGTTTCCCCTGGGAACATCTGGGTGTGAAAATAGTCTAGTAATTTACGACAGTAGCGAAGCAAACAAAATAAAATATTATATGTGTGGGCAAAATAGTCAATATTGGGGATAGGTGACGTCCTGTTTTAGGGGTGAGGCCTTCCCACTCAGCAACGATGGGTCTGTGAGGTATCGCCTTTCGCTCATGGGATATGTTGCATTACGTTAAATTAAAATGCATTAAATGTCAAATCCCACATAAACTACTCAAATCCCTAACAACTAATCTGGCCACTTCGGTATAGGCCATTGAGCCAGGGCCCTGAAAACAATGCGACGGAAAGGTGAGGATAATCCCGATCAATCATTCAAGTCCATTTTTACAATTGGCCTGAAACCCATATACCTTAAACACCCTGGGAAATAATAAAGAGTGATTACATTCAGATCCTAATCCCGCAGAACCATTTTGGACCCACTATTCAATGTGCGTTGGCTTTACTGGGCCCGTTTAGGGGAACGGTTATGGGCCAATGACCTGTGAACAATGATCTGGCCCAACTGGGCGTGATTCCTCATTGGGAGATACCATCACCATCGAAACTGCTGGGGTGAAAAATGATTCACGTGAAGCTAATCCATTTGTGAATAATGTGTCATTACTGTAACACCATTCACCACATAGCATGAAATATAGGCCAATATTAATAACAATAAAAACACTGATAGGCTATACTGCTGGGCCTACTCTAGAATTACCATTACCAATACGCCTATTTATAATAATTATAATTATTACCATTAGGCCTATAATTAAGTGATCGTTATTTTCTAAACCAATCACGTTTTCCCAAACGTTTTCTTTCACATGACGTCTCCATGAAACACCACATGAGGAGGACATTAAGAGGAGTTATATGGCCCTGAACCGGTTCTTGCAGCACTATGTTCAGGGTTCATTGGATTCGTGCGCCATATACCCAAAAACGCATGTGCGTAAAGACGCACGGAGTCCGTCGGATATGCATATTAAGAAAAAAGTGATCTAAAAAATGTTGAATAGCGGAAAAAGCTTAACGACACACTGACATCATGTGTATTCAACTGAGGCCGGCGACGACGTCCAGAAGTGAACTTCAAACGCTTCAAAACGCTATCCACTTAAAACACAAGTCAAACGCGCGTCCATTGTGGGGGGGGGGAGACATTAGGCTGTGCGCGCTGGGCGGGACGGTGATTTACGGCATCTGGAGGTGAGATAGACGGAGCAATAAAAAGGGGGGAGAGAGAGAGGTGGAAAAAATCACAGCCTGCCGACGGGTGACAGGATTGGCGACGCCAGCGCTTTGTGGCCGTCCAGCCGTCATCAGCTTGACGCATTAACCCTGGCGGGATGAGGAGCAGGTTGTCCAGAGATGGCACCGATGAGTGTATTGGACAGTTTTATATTCAGAAAATACATATAATAAGAGCACTTGTAGAAGTGTGTGGGCTATAACTTGTGTTGTGAATAATAATAATAATAATAATAATAATAATAATAATAATAAGTACTTAGAAAAGCACTATATACATACAGTGTATTATTATGATTATGATGTAAGTTCTAGTTTTATATTCAGGGAAGGAGGGCTGGACATCATAAGTAATATAATCCTACTGAAGGCTATGATATTGTAATGATTCATGGTAAACATTGTAAACACAACACTGGTAGTTCCAATCATTTACATTTATTTCATAAATAAAAGCAAAGTAAAACGTTGATTATGATAGTACCAATGAGTGTATTGGACAGTTTTATATTCAGAAAATACATCTTATACGAGTACTTGTAGAAGTGTAGCCTATAGCTACTTGTAGGCTATAACTTCTACTGGACCTACTATAAGTGTTATGAGTTACATTGGCCTGCTTGGCCAGTGTATTCTTGGCCATGATATGATCCTTAATAGGTCCGTGTCACCATCCCATCTCATTATACTTTTATACAAGAAGCTCTGTAAGTTGTGTTTGTCCTTTATAAACCAGATGTTAAAATTGCTTCATCTTGCCTCAGCTCCCTGTCCGTCTGCATGCTTTTAAATGTTATAATAATCTTATCATGTAAAGTGTCTTTACTTAGAAAAGCGCTATATAAATCAAGTGTATTATTATCATTATTATGATTATGATTATGATGTAAGTTCTAGTTTTATATTCAGGGAAGGAGGGCTGGACATCATAAGTATTATCATACTGAAGGCTATGATATTGTAATGATTCATGGTAAACATTGTAAAACACAACATGGACGCCAGTCACTGGTAGTTCCAATCATTTACATTTATTTCATAAAAGCGAAGTAAAAAGTTGATTATGATAGTACCGATGAGTGTATTGGACAGTTTTAGATTCAGAAAATACATCTTGTAAGAGCACTTAGAAGTGTAGCCTGGGGTACTTGTGTGCTATAACTTCTACTGGACCTACTATAAGTGTTGTGAGTTACATTGGCCTGCTTGGCCAGTGTATTCTTGGCCATGATATGATCCTTAATAGGTCCGTGTCACCATCCCATCTCATTATACTTTTGAACAAGAAGCTCTGTAAGTTGTGTTTGTCCTTTATAAACCAGATGTTGCTTCATCTTGCCTCAGCTCCCTGTAGCTCTGCATGCTTTTAAATGTTATAATATGTTGCTTTTACTATTCTATATCTTATCATGTAAAGTGTGTCTTTACTTGATGGCTCATTTTCACTGGTACTTGTGACTAAGTGACAAATAAAGGCTACTACTACTACTACTTAGAAAAGCGCTATATACATAAAGTGTATTATTATGATTATTATGATTGTGATGTAAGTTCTAGTTTTATATTCAGGGAAGGAGGGCTGGACATCATAAGTAATATAATCCTACTGAAGGCTATGATATAGTGATTCATGGTAAACATTGTAAAACACAACATGGACGCCAGTCACTGGTAGTTCCAATCATTTACATTTATTTCATAAATAAAACCAAAGTAAAAAGTTGATTATGAAAACACCCCGCATGATTAGCATCTGATTGTTGCCACCCCCATCCTCCCCCATTAAGACCCCCCCCCACCCACCCACCCCCACCCCCCAGCCTGGATGCCTGCCTGGCTCCGTATGCTACATCACCACACCACACTTCCTACTTTGGCCACATCACTTCCTGCATTTGGCTGCATCGCTTCCTGGTTTGGGCCGCAACACTTCCTGGTTTGGCAATATAGGATACATATTAGCAAAAGGCTAGCATAGAGCGGGCATAGAGCAGGCACCCAGGCGCATAGGTCCTCCACCCCGATGAAAACAGGGCCCTCCCAGGATGCTGAGCACCATTACAGCAACCCGGGGAGCCCCATAGCACGCTTATCAGAAGATAAAATGAGGGAATTCTTTTTGTAATACTGAATAATCAAAAGAAAGTGCTTTTTTTTTGCGTCGGCATCTCTGCGTCCGGCCCGCGACTTGTGCTTCCAGGTCACGGTGTCGCATCCTCTTTTCGCTCCTGCTCGATGGCTGGGGAAGAGGGAGAGGGAGAGAGAGGGAGGGAGGGAGGGAGGGAGGGAGGGAGGGAGGGAGGGAGGGAGGGAGATAGGGAGAGGTTTTAGGTTGCGCATGCTCTGTGGGTGTGGATGTGCAGCAGTGCTGCTGTGAGGGGTATGCTGGTTTTTAATCTGTAGGAGATGTCTGGATGATTGGTTGGAAGTGTGTGTATGTATGTATGTGTGTGTGTGTGTGTGTGTGTGTGTGTGTGTGTGTGTGTGTGTGTGTGTGTGTGTGTGTGTGTGTGTGTGTGTGTGTGTGTGTGTGTAGGGGGTGGGAGGGGTGGCGCGCTGCATATGTGTGCATTTGTTTTGACGTTGCTGAACTGCAGTGCGCTCTGTCGACAACGCTGGACATGACACACACGCCCACACACACACACACACACACACACACACACACACAGTGGCATACATAAGAGCAACTCACTCTCTTTGGTGGGCAGAGGGTTTTTCTCTTTTGTCTCCGTCTTCTTCAGCTTTGTCTTGTCAAAGCGGGAGATCTCAGTCATATCGGGCTTGTCGGACATCTTGGCTTTGGGGAGGGAAGAGAAACATTTTTGACCGTTTATCACTGGGTTGTCCTTGCCTCTCAGAGACATGATTCAAATACAAAATGCCGCATGCTTCCCTTTCACCTACACCCGTATTAGATGAAGTGTTATTGTACAAAAGCAGAATAGGAAATAGGCCTACATGAAAAATAGATTGCCAATCGTGACCATATGTATTATCTTTTTTTATGTATATATATAGTATTAGGTAACGAATGTAGCCCTGCGGACTGATTAAGGGAGTGGCGAGTGGCTGACAGAATGGGGTAGCTCCCTCCCTCCCCGCATAAGGAATCTCAGATATTTATATATATATATATATATATATATATATATATATATATATATATATATATATATATATATATATATATATATATATATCCCTAACATGTGCACATACCATACAGCCAAGCATGTCTGCCCTGCCCCATGTCTGCCCACCCCCCTTTGTTATCC
>JAOPHQ010003477.1:47500-55000 GCA_030340625.1 Merluccius polli | reverse complement strand
CACAGATCTTATTTTCTGCAATAATCCAAAATCCAATGGGAAAAAACCCATTGGCTTGTTGTCAAGGGAACCCAGGGCGATGCTAACTTCCTGGTTGGCCTACAAAAATACGTCATCCCTGCACCACTATTAAACAGAAATAAAATCCTCCATACAGCATCACCGTTCAGTTTGTGCGATACAAGCCCATCCCCACCAGAGGTCGCCAAATAGCCACCCTAGTGTCGTACTGTGAAACAATACATTCACTGCTTCAACTGAGAGGACATCTCAGTTGAAGAGATGTCCTCTGAGTTACTGAGAGGACATCTCAGTTGAAGCATCTTTAAATGTGTTTTAGAACAAGAAGCGGTCAGTAAATCCATCAAACATCTAGCAGGTGTCTCCTCTGCCGAATGATCTGTAACCTCTGAATACAAGCAGATCATTGACCTTCTCTGAATGTGTCCAACCCCACCTATTAACCTTTACTCCTGATACGTTGAAGCAGGCGCTCGACTTGTTTAAAAGGTCAGCTTGACCGGCCTGCCAACTGTTGGCAGACAATAACAACACGAGAGAGAGTATTGACTGGACCCCTAAGAGTGGGGTTTGATGAAATTATATATTGGAAAGCAATACCTTTAATTGACCAGCAAACAATTCAGATGAGGCAAATTAAATAAAGTATACGTATACAGAACAACATTAAAACTGCCGTTAACCACCCATCACCAACTTTTTTGGGCACTATGTGCTAGTGCCCTGCATGAAAATAATGATATACTGTATAGAGTATGTTTTACAGAAATGTGATGTTATTCAAAATAGTTATGATGTGTTGAAAACGCATCAGACCATCAGCGAGTGACCAAGTAACATGTGAGGTATGAATCATGCTGTAGTGTATTTTAATCAGCACTATCGGATGTTTTTTTTAATGTAGTTACTTCCTCATGTCTGATGATGGCAGCACAGTCCTACATGCATGTTTTGCAGCGTTACGGTCGGCTGTCACTTGCACCGCGTAAGCGGCCCCACCAGGCTGCACTCAAACCTCTTGTGCGTTTTTTTTTTACAAAAATCTGTAAAATAAAACAAAAAAACGACAAAAAAAAAATACTTTCTGAACTTTCCGGCGGCAACAGGGGGACATCATCTCAACAGACAAAAGCATTAGCAATGCTAAAGAGTCGACCGTGATGTCGCTCGGATCCAACTGCACTTAGCCGACTTGTGAAGTTGACACAAGCCACCTGTGTTCTGCTGAATCACCAGGTGTGGAGGGCACTTAGCAGCCTTTGGAAGTAGTGTTGTGGTGAGCGAACGAGTCGGATAAGTGCACCGAATTTAGCCGTCTGAATCATCATGAGACCACAGACTGACAATTCACGTCGGTGACTTTGTATGAAAAAGCATATTTGATTAATTATGTAAATCAACTATTTTAATTATTAAGGCGTCCTTTTTTAAAATTATTACCTAGTTCATTCAGACTTTGGCATTCACACGCATGCGCGCACACACACACACACACACACACACACACAATACGGCAGTTGATACATTATTCGGTTCGGTCTCGTTTATAGCGAAAACAGATACGATGACAGCATCTCCGCCGAACCACCGAGAATGCAATTATTCAGCGGCAATTACTTCAAACAAACAGTTTGAAATACAACAACTATTATCCCTAGAAAACATCCCCGACCGAGGCACACCGAGTCGTCTCAGCGTCTCAGTAGTCATGGGGTTCTCTGTGGAGTAGGTTTTTATAAAAGTTAAAGCATGAGGAGGAGGTGTGGAGGAGAAGATTCCCCAGAGAGCAGGTAGTATAAGATGCGTACGGTGGGAAAGGGAAGGAGACCAGATAAGGGCGACGCTACAGACGGTGGCCTCCACACTCCACACAGTGATTCCACCGCCGATTGGTGCGGCGGTCTTCCATCACTTGACCAATGGGCTGAGCATATCTCTGGAGGAGTGGTGCTGCAGGAGCTATCTCGTCCAGGCAGCCGGAGGGCCGAGAGACAGAGACGGAGAGAGGGGGGGAAGCAAAGCGGGATAGAGAGAGGGAGGGGGCGGGTGGGGGTGGGTGGGGGGGAGAGAGAGAGAGAGAAAGAGGGAGAGTTGGTGTGGTGGAGGTGAAGGGTATATATAAGAGGATTCTGCTTTAAACGCAAAAAAAAAACACATTTGTAATTCCCCTTATCAGGTATCAACATGTAATGCCCAAATGAACTGTACTGATTGTGTGTGTGTGTGTGTGTGTGTGTCTGTGCGTGCGTGTGTGTGTGTGTCTGTGTGCGTGTGTTTGTGTGTGTGCGTGTGTGTTTTATGGACTGATTTAAGTATTTATGTACCACAGGGAGCGCTTGAGTTTTTTTGTAGGCCTAAGGCAGTGACGCGTACATCCTGCTCAAATCTTTCCTCCATGCTCTATTTCTCTAATAGAAACACACACACTCACACCAACACTCACAACCAGAGGCTCGAATGGATTAAGCAAATGAGTTAAGCCCACGTATCCGTGAATGAGATGATGAACGTATGATGGTGCGACCGTGCTCACACACACATACACACGTACGCACACACACACACACACGTACGCACACACACACACAAACACACACACACACACACAGACGTTGTGAGGCCAAGTGAACAGCGACTGAATACAAATTGATGCTGTGACTCTGTGGTGTTGTTCATCATTGCTGGTTAGATCATTAACACCGGTCCACTGTAGAGTGACCCTCTGTTAATGCGGCGCCTAAATGAGCCATGAAACAAAGGATATTTCACAGTCTAAATGTCAATAGAGCATTAGGTCTAGAGAAGAGAGGAGTGTTCATCAAATAGTTTAGCAAAGGTCTATCTATATATACCTATCTATGTACCTATCTATGTACCTATCTATGTCTATCTGTCTGTCTGTCTGTCTGTCTGTCTGTCTGTCTGTCTGTCTGTCTGTCTATCCGTCTATCCATCTATCTATCTATCTATCTGTCTTTCTGTCTGTCCGTCCGTCCGTCCGTCCATCTATCTATCTATCTGTCTATCTATCTATACATAATTAAATATAACTTTAGTGTTGCAAGTAAAAATCTCGACAATGTCTGGGAAAGCGTAACTAAACATCAACATTAATCATTTCCCTGTGAAAGTACAGTCATTTAGGTGGTCATTTAAATGCATGTTCAGGTAATATTTCTTCAAACTTTCAAAGATGACTTGCCCTTTGCTGTTACTCTGTCCCCAGCTCTGAAAGGAGTGAAGAAGTTCAACAGGACCTTGTGGGTCCTTGTAAAGACACAACTCTTTCCCCTACTGGAACAAGAGATCCACCGACAAAGAAAATTACAATATTTCAGCACCTCGGAGAGCTCTTGGAGAGCTGCTGTTTTGTAATTTCAGTGCTTCTCTATATGCGCTCTGGTCTGTTTGTATCCAACTGTGGTACATCAACCAAAACACGAGCAAGGATAACAATATTAAAAGGAATATAATATATTCCTATATTCCTCTACAAGACACTACCGAAAGCCATTTTGATCAATGTATAGTTGTTGTTCATTTGATCAACATTGCAACACTCGGTATGTGCCTCACATTATTTTAAAGTGTTTTCCGATTCCACATCCTATTACTGTTTATGTCTCAGTTTGGGAACATGTCTAAACAAGGGGCTGGGCTTCTGTTTAGCTATACTGGGGATCAACACACACACACACACACACACACACACACACACACACACACACACACAGTAACTCAGTAACTCACAAGAAAAAAAAAACACACAAGGCTACGCAACGCTGTGTTTAATAAACGCTACACTGAGCCCCGATCCCCCCCCTGAAACCCCCTCCACCGTCGCTATCCACTCACCCATGACTGTACAGAGCGCAGGGGGGGGGGGCGCCGGCAGAGCCATCAACTGTGGCAGCCCCCAGTGGAGGGCTTAGGCGAGGATCTGTGCGTTGGCTCAGCCGTCTAAGCGCTACAAATGACCCACAATATGCTCGAGTGGCCACCGGGGAAATGAGCCTTCCAGACATGAGGCTCCATCACCATGGCACTCAAGAGAGAGAGAGACAGTGAGAGAGATAGAGAGAGAAAGAGGGGGAGAAGGAGAGAGAGAGAGAGATAGAGAGACAGAGGGAGGGGGGAGAGGAAATTGAGGGGTGGAAAGCGTTTGACCATTCAGGCTCCGCCAGGGCCTCCCGCTTCTCGTTAAATAGCTGATGGCCACTTATGACCGGAAGGATGGAGAAGATGATGAAATGTAATAGGCCTGGGGAGCTGGAGAAGCATACTGGGGAGAGAGAGAGAGAGAGAGAGAGAGAGAGAGAGAGAGACAGACAGAGAGAGAGACAGACAGAGAGAGAGACAGAGAGAGAGATAGACATCTTGTAAAGTCCAGTCTATGTTGTGTGGACGCGACCTGAGTGTATATTTGTATTGTGTGTGAGTGTATGTCTGTGGGAGTGAGTGTGTGTGTGTGTGTGTGTGTGTGTGTGTGTGTGTGTGTGTGTGTGTGTGTGTGTGTGTGTGTGTGTGTGTGTGTGTGTGTGTGTGTGTGTGTGCGTGCGTGTGTGTGAAGTGGGATGTACCTGTAAGAACTACAATTGGAAAGTCAAAAAGACAGATGGTGAGAACGAGAGGGAGAGAGAGTGTGACACGGGGTGAGAGGTGAGCGAAAGTGATCTCACAAGAGATGGATTTGGGGCCACATCATCTTCACAGCAGAGTACATGTACATGTTTTGCACTATTTCTTGGTATCCCCCCCCCCCCCCACACACACACACACACACACACACTGTAACAACCGCAGGCTTCTGCTGTTATTATGAGGAGAGCATGTCTTGCCTTCCTTCGTTTTTGCGGGGGCCATCCAGGGTCTCCTAATCTGTGCTCAGCTGTCACAGTGATTTATCCAACCCGCCACAGACATATGGACTTTCTGACTGTGTGTACGTGTGTTTGTGTGTAGTGCATTGCCGCATACGTCAGCGTATGTATGTGCTAAGCGTACGCGCAGACATTTGCAGGGAGACAAAAGGCAGAGGGTCTGTCGGAGGACGACTAGTGGAACTACTCTCCCTAAACATTTTCCCTTCAAACTCGCCTGATTATAATTTCAAGCCTCTTAGCCGGTCGTCATGTGGCACATTGACTGAGGTGAGATAGCGGACAGAAGGGGGGGTGTGTGTGTGTGTGTGTGTGTGTGTGTTTTTCAGTTTGTGCATGTGTCCACGAACATCCATATGTTTTTAAATGAGAGAGAGGAGAGGCGAGGAGCAAAGAGAGATGTAGAGGCGATGAGAAGAGGGGAGGGGAAAGGAAAAAGAGGAGTGGAGTAGGCGATGAGAAGAGAGGAGAGGAGTGGAGAGCAGGGCAGGGGAGGGGAGAGGAAATGGGTTTTTCCATTTAAATGTTATAAAAACGACTGGTAAATAAATGGTTTGGTATCTCTACACTAGTAGATACCTGCTGTCACATCTTCAGTGGGTGTGCATCCGAGATAACTGCAATCCCACAGCAAAGCCAGATTAGCCAGGTGCCCTTGCTCTCTGAGATAAGCAGGAAGCTTGAATGACATATTAAAGCGTTGAGACCACACACACATACACACACACACACACACACACACACACACACACACCACTAGGCTGCTCACTGTAAGCTGGAAGTGTGGTCAAGCATTTCAGCCCATCTAAATCCTGCAGATACAAAATGTATACAATTATTTGACCCTTATGTGAGATGAAATTAAGTGTTCATGTAGAAAAGCAGTGTTTATAATACCGTTTGTTGTGTATGTATGTGTGTATGTATGTCTGTATGTATGTATGTATGTATGTATGTATGTATGTATGTGTGTATGTATGTATGTATGTCTGTATGTATGTATGTATGTATGTATGTATGTATGTATGTATGTATGTATGTATGTATGTATGTAAATATGTATGTGTGTATGTATGTATGTATGTGAATATGTATGTACTGTATGTATGTATGTATGTATGTATGTGTGTATGTATGTATGTAAATATGTATGTACTGTATGTATGTATGTATGTATGTAAATATGTATGTGTATGTATGTATGTATGTATGTACTGTATGTATGTATGTATGTATGTATGTATGTATGTATGTATGTATGTATGTATGTATGTATGTATGCATGTATGTATGTATGTATGTATGTATGTATTGAAGGTATGTACTGTATGTATGTATGTATGTATGTATGTATGTACTGTATGTATGTACTGTATGTATGTATGTATGTATGTATGTATGTAAATATGTATGTAGTATGTACTGTATGCATGTATGTATATGTATGTATGTATGTTTGTATGTATATATGTACATGATGGGTGGATGGGATCCATATGGGGAAAAAGAGTTCCCTGTAAAGAGTCCAGGTTTTGTCTAGGTATGGTAACCCTGGTGAGAGTCCAGTTTGTAGTTGTATTCCTGCATGGATGGGGGATGTGGAGTAAGCTTCGGCTGGAGTTTGTCCCCAGCCTCAATTTGTGTTTTGTGTGTGTGTGTGTGTGTGGTGATATCTGGTTTATCCTGGGTGCCATGATTCCTCATGCACCACAGGTGTGCACACCCAGACCCAGAGTCTAATCAGTCTGACTTACTTACTACCTATCATCCACACACACACTCCACTTCCCCATTACAACATGTTTGTACTAATTACTGGTAGAGCAGAAATGTCTGATGGTTGACTGGTTGGGATAGTGAGATGGACAAGGTTGTGACATATTGGGCACACGCCACTGGGTAGACCTCCGGGGGATTGAGATACTGAACCCAAGTGAGAAAACGTCTTTGTCGAATTTCAGAGTTTTGGTGTGATAGAGAGAGATAATGACATGTTTTGGTTATTTTAGAGCAAAAAAGCTGGAACAAAACCAGGTCAAGTTTTAGTTTCAGGAAAGTAGTGAAATAACTTAAAGGGACTAATAGACGATATATTTGGCCACAAGATGTCGCACTAGAGCACCAGCATCTCAAACCACAACCATTGGGAGTGATCTTTACATTCTTAACTCATCTCAAAGCACCGCGTGCGTTATTAAATTACTCCACTATATCTCGACATAGTTGTTTGCTGCTATATTACTGTAATGTTCAGGATATCGTCTACAGCCCCTTTAACGGTAATAATTATGATGTTTACCGTCATGATAAACGATTGTCTGTCCTGGATATTTTCCGTCATACCACATAATACTACCTATTGTACCTATTGTTCACCAAAGTCAATCTGAAATGTAATGTTGGCTAACAAGCAACACATATGTTCAGATTAGCCCACAATGCTAACATGCTAACAATAGTATTTGTTTAGTGTACTGCTACAGCTAGAGGCACAACCTTGAAGAGTCACACACACACATTGCTCCTGTGATCGGGAGGAGGTTAGCTAGTAGACGACGTTGAGCAGAACAACCACATTATAACCTGATGTTGAGGTTGA
>JAOPHQ010003477.1:2500-42500 GCA_030340625.1 Merluccius polli | reverse complement strand
AATGCAATCCAAATGATCCTCCACTGCGATTGCAATGTAATATTTCTGTTATTATCTGTTTGTTAAAGAGCCCATAGATCACCCGCTGGGGACATTTAGGCTCTTTAATTAGCGGTTTATGTATTTCCCCCCCGTTCTGTTTGTTTGGTTGGGAATAATGTATTGGTGAACCAGCTGGAAAAGTGTCTTGACTGCTCATCAAAACCTCAATCAAAGCAAGGTCAGGTTGAGGGTAGCTTGGATGGTTTTCCCTTTTGGCACACCTCACGTCGCACTTAAACGGCTTCATTTCAAAAGGATTTTCTGTTTTCTCTGATAACCGTTTAACTGGGCCAATCAGCATCCTTTGGGGGATGTTTTTCGTTGGTGTGGGTTTAATGCCGCCTTGTGATTGGCTCAAGGCTTCTCAGCTAACAACCACTCATGGTTGAGGGAGGCTTTTCAAACCGATGAATAGCATTAAGCAATGTGAATGTGGCTAATTAGCCTGGCTGCCTGGATGCCGGGGCTTTGCTATCACAGTGGTGTTAGAACAAGACACACACACACACACACACACACACACACACATCATTTTAAAACTTAAAAGCACTTCCTAAAAATGTCGCGCAGCTGTAGCGTGTGCAGATGCAGAATTCAACACTTTTTCCTCCTCAACATTAGCATAGCAGGATATAACACCATTTTAAGGGCGCGTTCTTCAAGACAACTGTTCCCCAGCGTCTCCCTCACTACATACGAGAGAGTGCAACAACCAAATCAAATCATCCCTAACCCGCACACAGATGTTCACACGCGCGCGCACACACACACACACACACACACACTCACACATATAGGTTTTGCCATGCGCGTACGCACATACATCACGCTTTTGCAGACTTCAATGAGCCTTTCAAGGGAGAAATTGTCAGCTGGGTGGGAAGCGATTAGGGGTCCCTTCAGTTGCCACGGCATTCCCAATGATTGATGTGATTAATAAAGCTGTCGTTGTCATGGCACCCACCGTGGGTGAACACGGTCTAAGAGGAGAGAGAGAGAGAGAGAGATGGAGAGAGATGGAGGAAGAGAGAATAGGAGGATATTTGTGTGTCTAAGCACTGTAATTTGTGCCTCTGTGACAAAACTCCTGTGTGTGTACTAATCAGGTGATTAGTACACACAGAGGAGTCCAGGGCCCACTCGAACCTATGGGTGCAGATAAAGTCAAGCTTGTACCGCAGTTAAACATCCCCGCCGTATCACACTTAACACTGACCTGACGCAATTAATTGAAGACAGTTTGGCTCGTCAATCGATTTAGCAGGATATTTAGTAATTAATTTCTGTGAAGTGCTTTGCCTGCAGACCGATTAAATGTCATTAATTTCCCATGACACCGAATTAACGATACAGATTTTTTTCTTTGTACAGAATTTACTAAGGAGCACTCTACTAAAAACATATTTACAACATATTTTTTTTCTTTTTTTCAGTATGCTTCAGATAATTACATGTTATTTGTTTCCCGCACTTATATGCTGAATTAGCCACCAGCATTAGACGTATTCACTGTCATGAGGACTTCTTAGGGTAAGTGTCCAGGGAGATTGATAGGGATATTAATATAATAATAGGGCTAGGGTGAGGTTATAATGATATAGGATAAGGGTTAGGATTGGGGTTAGGGCGCTGCTGCCCCCAAGCCAATAGGTGTCAGTATACAATCACAGAACAACCGTTTAAAACGCAAGGAAGAGTTTTCGGGGGCAAACTACTAGTCTCACAAATCAGACTTCAGATTAACATCTGGCAGACGAGCTGGACGCGACATTTCATTTTGTTTCGCTTCAAATGTATTTTGACCGATTATGTTGCTCAGGGCGGGGATGTGTACACAACAAGCCTGATATGGCTGACCGTTAATCTCGGATCCAGAAGAGGACTGATAACTAAAACGATAGCATCGCCTTCCCATTGTCGGTATTCCTCCTTGGCCGACACCGAACGCCAACTCGGCCAGCACTGGTAAACTAAACTTCTCCTGTAGCCGGTGGGAGGACAAGCTAAGTGCCGGTGGGAAGACAAGGTGTCTGTAAAGGTTCAAAATGACAACCTGTGTAGTAGACTGGCCACTGTAGAAATGGAATAGAAAAAAATAGAAATCGAAATGTGTTAAAATTGTCTTCTGAATTGACTCCGCCCCTCGCAGTTTCTGGTTTCCGGCCCAGGCGCTGCGCAGTCTCCCCCCAGAAGTTCGGCTGTAGCGTCGTCGAACTTCTTGATCCGAGATTAGCAAACTACTCGTTAAATTTATCGCTCCACTCAAACAACTCCCACCAATTCTCAATACGCTACACCGCATTGTTCAAGTGTCATTGTGTGGACGTATTAATGCGGATTGACAATCAGAGTGCATTGTTCTCACTTACTGAACACAGAGTCTGAGATGAGTATTGATTGGAAAGCTGCTGCTTTCGGCCGGTATTAAATGAGAACATCTCTTTTTAACAAACAAAGGAAGTTGCTCAGGCTCAATCCAATGCGTGAAGTTAAATCATTTCAATCCGCTTTTGTTTTGTCTGACATTTTATGGAAAGCGTGAAGTAGGCAGACACATTGAAATCGACCTAGGACCTTTTTTTTAAATGTTTTGTTCCAAAATGTTTCTGAATACACAATTTTGTATTATTATTATTATTATTATTAATGGTAACACTTTATAATAGCTAAACGCTTTGGAGCATTTACAACATATTAGTTAATAGTGAATTCATCATTAGTTAAACATGAACAATACATTATTAAATCATTACTAACCTACTAATAAACACTATGTTAAGCATTTATATAAACTGTTGTAAATTATTTATTTTGTATTAATAGGGACATTTTTATGGTGTTTGATAACTGCATTGTCATACTTTATAGACGACTTGTAAACACTAATGATGTAACTAATGCTTACTAAAGGTAGTTGTAAAGCATTTACTAATTGTTAGTTAAGACTTTTGTGTGCCCTAATCTAAAGTGAGAACTATCTGTGCCTTATTAAACATTTCTAAGTTATCCATAAAGGGTGAAGAGGCTACCATCCCAGAACCTCACATCCTCCAGGAAACAGACACAACACAAGGTGGTACAGAAAATACAATGTTTATTGAACAGGTACAAAACACACCCACACCCAACTAATCTCAGAACCCATCTGCTTTCTGTAGTTGCATTTTTCTTTACTTTTTTACCACTGGTTTGTTAGTAGGTTATGACTTAATAATGTATTGTTGATGTTTGATGTTTTACTAATGATGAATTCACTATTAACTAATATGTTGTAAATGCTCCAAAGCGTTGTTATTATAAAGTGTTACCTTATTGATATTACTATTCTGT
Source organism: Merluccius polli (assembly GCA_030340625.1). Classification (NCBI taxonomy): domain Eukaryota; kingdom Metazoa; phylum Chordata; class Actinopteri; order Gadiformes; family Merlucciidae; genus Merluccius; species Merluccius polli. The sequence continues at coordinate 39,128 of JAOPHQ010003477.1, read as the reverse complement.
CCTATCCATTCTGGATTGTATTATTATGTTATTTTCCACTGCTGGCTAATAGATGGACATAGATGGATATGGTAGATTGCAGAGTTTGCTTCTGCAGGCAGGGAAATGAGCACAGTAGATGACTGTGTTTGTACCGTCATCTCAACACAGTGGGTGGACAAGATTGGCCTTCCTCTCTTTCTCTCAGGCTGACAGAGCATCAAATGGAAAATATACTTCACTGTGTCATGTAGCGTGCAATACCTGCTCAGCCTACCTGCCTTTACAACACATACGCTGTAGCATTCAATACCTGCTCAGCCTACCTGCCTTTACAACACATACGCTGTAGCATTCAATACCTGCTCAGCCTACCTACCTTTACAACACATACGCTGTAGCGTTCAATACCTGCTCAGCCTACCTGCCTTTACAACACATACGCTGTAGCATTCAATACCTGCTCAGCCTACCTGCCTTTACAACACATACGCTGTAGCATTCAATACCTGCTCAGCCTACCTACCTTTACAACACATACGCTGTAGCGTTCAATACCTGCTCAGCCTACTTGCCTTTACAACACACGCTGTAGCGTTCAATACCTGCTCAGCCTACCTGCCTTTACAACACATACGCTCTGTATGAGTTGGTTAAAGGGATGCTGCAAATGACAGATCTTGTAAAAATAAGACGCCCTCCCGTTTAGCCTGATTAGCGCATTTCATTCGGGAAGCTTTGCACAGCCGAGAAAATCAAAATGAAATACAATTTGCATTCAACCATTTAGCAGATGCTTTTACGAGTCAGTCTGCGAACAATCAAAGTGTACATTCGATATTGGAGCAACTGTGACTTCCAGCGCTTCCTGGAAGAGTTTCTAAACCCTCTAAAGAGTTACTCCCCCCCCCCCCCCCCCCCCCCTCCGAGTCGGCTACCTTTCTGGGTTACTTAGCCTACTTAGACCGCCTAGGTCCTGTCTGGGCCGAATAAAATAAGCCCAAACAACGTGATGTTGTCCTGACCCAGATCAAATCAGACTTGTCGCCCCCCCACCCTCCCCCCTGGGGGGTTACGATCTGGACAGCCACGGTCCGCCTGGATACAAATGTAGGCCACTGGGTGAACGCAACAAGGAAGGGGATAGCCTCGGCTGAACGACCCCCCCCGGTGGGCTACTGTTACTGGGGGCCGCTGATAGGCTGTGCCGCCTCTATTCTCACACGTTCATTTTACATGAGACTCTTAGGGAGGACAATCAGCCGGAGGAGAAGACACAATAGGGCCGACTCCTTCTGGTCGGTTGGCCCATATGCTCTTGTCCGACCAAATGATCACGGGTCGGACGGTCGGCGTTACTTTCATAAGGAGAAAAGCACTTCTTCATCCATTATTTTCGGGGGCGGGAGGGACACGCAGGCCGGATCCACCCCAACCGTGCGTGTAAAAGGTCTCGCGGGACAAAATTGTTATTTTTTTTCTTTTTGTGTTTGCCTATTTCTCTCCCATCGCACGATTTATTCCAGTGACTGAAAATAACTCCCCTTGTCCTCATTATCCAAATATGAGGATGCCAATGATTTCACGTAAATGCAATTAATTTTCTATCTATTCCCTTCTATTAAATTCCTTTTTTTGATATGTTTATATATGCTTTTTCGCAACAATAATAATACAGTGGCGCCAGTCACATCCTTATGTTCCTTACATACAACATTTCATATATCAGAACACGGTGACATGATGTGTCTACAAGATTGCAACACATATTGTGATGAAAATTGCAGGACAGCCGGGGATTTGTCACAGTGCTTTCCTATGCCTCTCCATTTCCACAGCATCTGCTGAAAGGAAAATATGCATAATCTTTATAGAAGATATATTATACACACACGACGCGCCTCCGTATCTGCACAACCTTGAAGACTACTGTGGGATAACCTTGATCTGCTGCAGGGACTCCCACATTGCTGTGTCCCTGTGTTGTTGTTGTTGTTGTTGTTGTTGTCGTCTTGAATTACATCCAGGTTTCCCCCTCACCCCCCCCCTCGCTTACTCTTTAATTTGCAGCTGAAACCTAATTCTTTCAATACAGAGTTACTGTGCAAGTATAACCATGCGCTAATTGATTGTGGGTGAGGAAATGAGTGGAGAACTGCCAATTGTAATCTCTTTGCCATTTCATTCTCTCTCTCTCTCTCTCCGTCTCTCTCTCTCTCCCTCCGTCTCTCTCTCCGTCTCTCTCTCCGTCTCTCTCTCTCTCTCTCTCTCTCTCTCACCCTCTGACCCTCTTATAGAAGACAGAAAAAAAATTGCATCTCTTCTCTTCTGTTCTCCTCTCGAGGACGAGGGATGGTGTCTCCACCTTTCACACATACACACATAACGCACACCAGCCGCGCGCCAATGGGATTCTCAAAAGCCTGCATCCGTGGAAGATCCCCCACCGAATGACTTCTGTCTTTCCCCTGTCTGTCTGTCTTCCTGTTACACACACACACACACATTTACACACACGCATCATCTCTTATTCCTACCCTGTCCTACTTTCGATTACTATCCCGCCTTTTTTCTCTCTCTTTCCTCGTCATGCCGTTCGAGTTTTATTATGCTAAATCTCTTGTCGTTTACTCCTCCGTGTCTCCGTAAGAAGAGCACATTTCCCTGGTAATAATCTTCTTAGCACTTACGGCTGCGGCGGCCGTATATATTATGTTTACCTCCGAGAGAGGAGCAGCCGTTATAGCGCCGAGCCAATAGAGATCCTGGCACGTGTTTTGCAACGCGGTTTCTGAACACAAGGACATCAAACTCGCATGTATCAAACCACACCTTAAAATGGACGACTTCCTATTTTGATTTTTTGGGCACAAGAATGCACACAAGGAACAATCGACGTGCCGGTGCCAGCGGCCTGTGTGTGTGTCTGTGTGTGTGTCTTCGTGGTGCGAGCCCATGTACTGGTGCCCCTCTGAGGAGTCACCAGGGTGCTCCCCCCCCCACACACACACACACACACACTGTCGCCACGGCAGCAGCGTGCGGCGTGCAGACAAAGACCCAGAGACAGTTGGGGAGAGAGAGAGAGAGAGAGAGAGCGACAGAACAGAAGGCGGCGGGGAGGTGGAGGCTTGTGACACTAGCACAAAAGGCTCGAGCGCTCTGTTTTTTTCCGGCAGACGAGCTAGAGTTGTATCATCGCTGCTGCTGCTGCCGCCGCCGCCGCCGCCGCCGCATCAGCCCTGCCGCCGTCGAGCGGAGGTCGCCATGGCAACAGGCTGCACCGGGAGAGGCGGGGAGGGAGAGCCAGCAGCAGGGTGGAAGTCAGCGGGCCTTCAGCTTTTGGAAAGAAAAAAAAAGAAGATAAAATAAAAAATACAACAGAGAGAGAGAGAGAGAGAGAGAGAGAGAGAGAGAGAGAGAGAGAGAGATTAGCTCACAGCTGCATCAAAAAAAAAAAAAAAAAACAGAAGCTCACGCTGCAAGCGGCATTATGATGTTAGTGGAAATGGGGGAAGCTGAGGAGCCAAGCGGAGCGCTAAACCTAAAGACCTAAGCAGAGCGTGAGCATCAAAGGATGTGCACAGGCAGATCCCCGCTAAAACCCGGCACTCTAGGAAACACAAACCGCCGCCACGCAAAGGGAAAGACCGCAAGTGTTCGCCGATGATGACGCCAAAAGAAAACAAGCCCGTTCGATTGTCGCATTGTGACCACTTGACACATTTTACTCGCTTACTCGCTCTCTCGTTTGTCAGGAAATGTGCAATTTCGCCGAGCCATGTGGTGATGTAGACAGCAGTGCAGACGGCAGATTGCAGGGAGATTGTGGCGAATTGTGGTGCTTACATAACCACTAGACGACAACTAGAGTGTCGCGGTGGTGGAGGTGGAGAGACGGGGGTGGTCATAAAAGAGAATGAACAAAAGAAAGACAGAAGATGAAGAAAACAGGATCAGACAGGGACACATCGGAAAGAGGCGGTTTGGAAGAAGACAATAAACTCAAGGAAAAATCCATCGCCTCGTAAGTAAGCAAAGAAAAGCGGACGGATGTGAATCTAATGTGTTGAGGGCTTTTAGCCTCGCTCATTAGGTCACAAATCGATGGAAAGTTATGAGATCTTCAGAGTTAAAACGGGCGGCGGGGCTGCCTGTGAACGAGCTCTGCTGCACTTGTAAACAGGAGGGGAGAGATTATTTACTGGAGATTCGTGTCATGAAATATACATGAGGCATCATGAGAGGGTTTAACAGCCCCCTTTACTCCCCCCCGTAATCCACCTACTCAAGTAGGACACACCTCGCTCTCTCTCTGCCTCACTCTTAGTCTATTTATCTCTCTCCCCCCCTCTCTCCATCTCTATCCATCCCTATTCCTCTAGTCTTCTTTTGCTTTGTCTCATCCCTCCATCACTATATCCCCCTCTCCATCTCCATCTCGTCGTCTTTTCATCTCTATCTTTATCTCTGTTTCTTCTTTCTCTATTCTTCTTTGTCTTTGACTCCATCTCTCTGTCTGTCTGTCTGTCTCTCTCTCTCTCTCTCTCTCTCTCTCTCTCTGTCTCTCTTTCACTCTCCCACTTACTCATTCTCTCCATCTTCTCCTCCCCGTCTCTCACCCTCTCTTTTTATAGCTCACTCACACGGCTTGCAATCTCCTGAGAAGTGAACTCTTTGCTTGTTCTACCCTTTAGCATTTGGCAGAGAGCGCTGCTCCCCCCCCCCCCGCCCCCCCGTACACACACACACACACACATGTTTTTGGAGTAGTGTAATTTTGGTTAAAATACAGATGGATTTGAATGGTTTATAACAAGCACCTTTGGGGTTACAATGGGTGGAATTACATTTGTGACATCCAGCGAAATAACATGCAGCCAGACATTTATTATGCCAATATCAGACTTTGACAACCAGTATAACTAGATAATTTAGGTAATCTGTGCAAAACTTAATTTGTCTATTTGCAGGAAGGAGGGAAATGCTGTTCTTTGGTCCTCACAATATAATAATGACGTAATGGGGTTGACCTTCATGAACCTTCATGAACTCTGCCAACGAACCCCAACTGTCACAGTTGTCATTGTGAGGGCTGGAGTCATTTTACTCACAGGGGAGAAATGGAATAGCGCTTATGTTTACGGATGTATATTTAATAATTCATAGAATAAGTGCATATTATATTAAGAAGAATTATAGATAAATATAACATTTGCTGTGGTTTTCAGTGATTTTAGAACAGTTAAGGGGCTTGATGGCCTTGTGGGGCTTATAAAACGGTTACCACATATACCTGGCAAGGTTTCATAAAATAAACAACAAACAACAGCAACAAAAAATTCAATAATTTATTGATAACAAATAATTCTTCCATGTAGTTCTTCAAAGACATTTAGCAGAATGGTTGCCAAGCAACACACGCACGCAGCAACACACAAATGCAGTGGATGGACGCAGATTCGTTTGTCACAGTCACACTGATGTAATGTGGTCACAGGTGTATGTTAGAGTATTTAGCAATGGCTTGGAACGCGGCTCAGCCAATCATAATCAAGGACCAGAACTATCCGTTTCATAATAGTAATTGAAGCTTATTTAATTATAAAATATAAAGGGGTTTCATTATTGCTGTTTCTGTTCCTCCCCTCCTGTGTCAGTTTATCCCATTAAGTATACAGTCTCCCTCATGTCTCCATTGTGGAGGTCACGTTTGAATATCAGCTCCTGGTCTGTCTGCTGCTATGTTTTATGTTCAGCCTCCTTCACCCATCGTTATTAGTTTGACCTTGTTTATCTTTCTGGTATTATTTCCCTCCACCTTTTATTGTATTATTTGGTAAAATATAACCCCTTTTTGTTAAAACTGCCTGCGTTCCTTTGTTTTTCCGGCATTTGATCCCTGACCACGATCAAGACTAATAGCATCTGATGTCTGACTAGACATTTTGTTGAGTCTTCAACATCACTGGTCTTTCAGCCGAGACCATTTCTGGACAAAAGTGTCTGTGGTTCACAAAAAAGTCTAAGGTTGCAGTTCACTGATTGGTTGAGGCATTTTCTGCCGCAGTCAGTCAAGCGATGTATACATTATCCCCAAGTGACCTCAGGGAAAATCAGTCTAAACATAACACGTATTACTCAGATGTAAACTGATATTCACACACACTCACACACTAGGGGATATACATTCATAGACAGACACGAACACTGCTTGTAGGTGTGCTTGGGCACACACACACACACACACATGCACATGCATGGGGCCAACAAAACAAAGCACCTTTGATGCTGACACCCATGGGGGCCGCCAGGGGCCTCACCCCAGGCATAAAAAGACCCAGCAACGCAAGCGGTATGAACTGGCTTCAGGGTGCTACCCTTTCAGCACACAGATCACACAGACTCTAAAGCACCAAACACCACCTCCAGAAACTTCTGTGCATTTATTCCTATTTTACCATGGCCCAGGTGAATACTCGATTCTGATTGGCTGGAGGGGTGTTGATTAACTTTCGATAACTGCACGGCTATGATCGTAACATAAGCAGTCTTTTCACCAGTCTAAAAATGAATGCGCTAAACGAAACGTTAATAACTGTCAACTTGGACCGGACTCGGATGGGACTATGTTTAGAAAGCTTCCCCGTTGCCATGTTGTTACTAAGGTCGTCTCTATTTACTGGAGTAATAATGTCTGCATTTATATGAATCTCATGTTAACTGATTGAGTTCCAGGCATTAGTCAGACCCATATATTTTTTTCCAGTTTGTTTCCAGGAACACAAAAAGTAGTGCAAGCTAAAAGTTGTAATTTTGAGACAGAATTACCCCAACATGTGAATCAACACTCTTATATTTTTAATGATTTGTAAGTGGCCATGCAAGTGGGATAGTCCACTCCGAGGTGTGCATGTATCGAAAAATAATGCACTTTGCAGAGGTGGAGGTTCTTAGCCCCTGTGTCGTACATTATTGTTCTATACATGCACACCTCATCGTGGATTACCCCTTACTTAAAAACCATGTGTATAATGTCCACTCCCACACACTGAGTATATTGACATTAACGGGGAGTGGAAAGTAATTACTTGAGAATGAATAGATGGCTCCAAGAAATACAAACTTAATCCAATAACAAGACCTCAATTAAAGCCATCCATATAAACAAAAGTGCCCATTCACCCAGGCATCTTTCATGATTATAATCACCCTTTTTTAAAAGACTTTTTAAATTTGAATTGCCTATTTCTTAATGGCCAGTTGCTAATAATTTCCATCTCTATTTCCCTCACCCCGTGCTGCTTTTATCAGGCACAAGAGACTTCATGATTTGCTTGGTTGCAGGACACCACTGTGTACTCCAACCCTCCCCGCTCCCAGGAGTCATGCTTTCCATCACTCCAATGAGAGCATCCCATTAAAAAAAAGCCTTAACGGGCCTAATCGCTGATGCATTCGAATCAATTAACCAGGTCTGTGCAAGATTAGACATTGACTTCCCGAGTGACGTTTCATTTCCTGGGAATCTAAAGATGATTGACAGGCCAATTGTCTGTGCACTACTTGCTCTCTTGTACCAACATTTTGGATTTCCAGGTTCCTGTGGCTGCTTGGCTTTTAAAATGATTTCATGTTGGCAACAAAATGTCGACGACACGTCTTTTTGGATGCAAACGGTTTGGCAAAAGCTGATATAAACAGTGTTGTTTGGTAAACAGGATCGGAATAGGATGCTGTTGGGTGGGGTTTATTCACACATTTGGGTCGGCCCTGTTAGCCCTTTTGAATAATGGCCTGTCAAGTTTCAGAGGTCCTTGTTAACCTGGCGGCCTTGTTAACCCTGGGACCATTAACCTGACTCTCTGTCTCATTAAAGAGCCCATCGCATGTCTCTATTGGAAGGCCCTGGCTCTTAAACCACCCACCAAGCAGGCCCAGGCAAAGGTGCTGATGTTAACTGGTGATGACACTAATGCACTAATGCCATTTTGTAAGCAAGATTTTTTTTAACTGTTATATACTGTTTATATACTGTATATATATATATATATATATATATATATATATATATATATATATAAAACAGTATATAACAGTTAAAAACAATATATATATATATATATATATATATATAGAGAGAGAGAGAGAGAGAGAGAGAGAGAGAGAGAGAGAGAGAGAGAGAGAGCCATCAGGCCTGTCCTTTTTGCTTGCATTAAATTTTGCTTGATAAATTTGCTTTTGCTTAGGATCAGGGAAAAACAATAAGATATGAGGGCAGAAATCCAGAAAGCTCAACCTCAAAGCGATAATTAAGGTGTAAGGATGAAGGCATGAAGTTCAAAACGCAAACACAACCGTACCTGCTTCCTCCTTGTGTAAAAAAAAAGAAACCTGCTGCTGCTGAGCATAAAGGTTTCTTTTTTTTTCAGTTGTGTTGTGGTAGCCATTTTCTGCCAGTCTATTTTTGCGTTGCTGATGAAAGAGTGCGGCTGTAAAGCGTCAGCGGAGGAGGAAGATAACAGAACACAGGAGGGAGGCTGATTTACGGTCGTCAATGAAATGAGAAGGAAAGGGTAATTAGATAATGAGGATAATTTAGTTGACTCCACAAGCATATGTACGCAAGCGTAGAGCTAAATGCGGGCCAGATAGAGGTATACCTTTTTCATTCTGTCACGACTGTTGGTCGAGACAAACAGCTCCTCAGCGAGATGTAAGAGAGCAATAGAACAAGAGTGGGCCATGGGAGACATGTTTTTATTAAATATAAACATATATTTATAGCACTTACACAGCATATATAGATCAAAATGAAAACATTCAAAACAGAAATTACAAATGTTCACATGTTGAGTTCATTCTCACCATCTAAATAAGTTAAAGGGGAATTTCACTTTATAACATTATAACCATTACACTTCCTACCTTCTCATCTGATATTGTCCTTCTAATGAATGTGTCGGCCTTCATTTTTGAGTTAGTTATTTCATTTTAAATGTCTAACGTTAGAAACAAAGAACTAGCATTGAACTCAAACAAACTAATGTCTTCTTGCTTTTGTTTGATGTGTTACTAATAAGGTGCGTTGTACCCAGCAGTTATATTGCCCCTATTAAACTTGCCTTGAAAGCTCATTTCCATAGTTTTCCGCACCATGCAACTTTGTGCCAGACATGGCTGGATGTAATCAGACACCCCGACATAACAGCCAAAGAAGTTTGCAAACGAGGACTAAGGGTGTGTAGTAGACTACTACTACTACTACTACTACACTATTTCTACAACCAACCTTACGTTATTGTCTGTCAGTACGCCCACATCGGATGTTGCAAATATCTAAATATGGAAGCGAGCAACGTAAAGGCCTGTGTAGGTGTGAAAATGACCCCAGAAGACAGTGAATATACCGGTTAAGGTTGAATTATGGGTCTCTACTCCAGCGCTTGCATTTATTGTTCTTCGCCCCGACGAAGAACACAAACTGTGTTTCCAGTTCAGTGTTTGTTGTTCACTTGTACGTGTGACCGGTGTGTTATTCCACACATGACTATACCACTATTTGGCAATGTAGCAGATGCTTTTATGCAAAAACTTATTTTTTTAACATACATACGATAATGATGCCAGACGGTGGACGTTGGGGTTCAAACCCAGAATTCAGACCATCCTGCCTGGCTGTACTGCTCCAGTACCTCCACCACTGCGTGACGACGGTAAAAGCCGCTCGGCGTTGCGTAAGGGCGGCGCCCCTCGAAGCGAAGGCAATGAGCCAATTGTGGATCGAAGGGCTCCAGGGCTCATTAGTTTCTCTGTTCCAGTGTGCTGATCTAATTTTCTGTGCAGGTGAACTGCCCTTTGCTTTTGTAGGTCAACCGCTCCCCCGGCAGACCGCTGGCCTTTCCCGGCCGCCCCTGTGTCGTCATCCTGCAGTCCTGTAAGGGCAAGGAGCGGGGAGCAACATGAGACCGCCGTCACGCTTCACGTGCGCCGCTGCCCTGCGGCGGGATTACGATCGCCGCGTGAGATATCAACAGGAGTTAATGAATATCCCTCTCGCACCAAGCGGTGGTAATCCAGCTGACAAAATGTGCTCCCCCTGACCGACCGATACGATCTGCCATAAGGAAGGAAGACAACCAGCGGCCGGCTCTAAAGCCGCGCGGGTGATTTTTTTTATGCTTCACCACCTAAAGCCCCCCCGCCATTATTTCTTCATATTTGCCGCACTCTGATGAAATAGCGCATGGCCATTATTGGAAGGATTTGTTGGTTGCGCTTGGAATGAAATATGATGCCCCATGGTTAATCTACCCTGCAGTGCATCCCCCTTTTCTACTTTTCTTTCCCCTTTCTTTTGAGTGTAGCTGGTCCCGGTGTGGGGGATTCAAATCCCGTATCGCATCTTTTGATCTCGTTTCTTTCTCTCTCTCTCTCTCTCTGGTGCGTCTGGATTTTCGGAGCCTCTTTTCTGTAGCTGACAGGCTTGCTATGACAGAGTCAACATACAGGTTGACTTCTTCCTCATGTGTTGCTGGTGTTGCTGCCAAGCAGCTCTGGACGGAGCGTCCACAGTCCCAATGTCTTTTTCCTGGCCACATGTGATGCGGCGCCAGGTAATCTCATTAGTCGCGTGCGTAAACGCTGCTCTCACAGGCCCATGTGCCTTCTTCTTCTCCATTTTCCTCTCCACGTATCGCTGTTCCACACCGCTGAGGGCTCTCCACTCTGCGTCTGCTCGCCGCTGGAGGAGCCCATGCATCCCATAGGAGGACGATCAGCAGAGATTAGCATTTCTGCGTTTGGGTCATACAGCGCTAGACATCCCGGGGGTGTCGTCAGTTCTCCCTTGACGCTATCAAAAGCCTGCAGCTGTTGTGAACCCCGGGCCCACGTGTTTAACTTCTCCAGTTGCATTCATCTCTCAGACCTCATACCTCAAGTCTATCTCTCTCATCATCTCAGAGCCGCCTATCCGCAGAGCTGTGCTAGGTAATTCAGCACACTTGACAAGTTGTCAGCTCACTCACCCATTTCTTGCCGCTGCTGATTACACTTTGCCCTCTCGCACATTTCGGCGAGCTACGAAGTGAGCGTCCAACTTTCTCACATACATGCTTTTCTATTGGTTAGGTGCGATATAAAAGCGCTTCAAAGTGCTTCATCCACGTCGTCCAGTCGTCAGCCCTGAATGGGAATTTCTCTGGCAGGGAGGCATGAAACTGATTCATGTTGCCGTGTGAGTGTGAGTTTGATAACTTTAGCCAAACCTTTTTCGATCGGTGAGAAGAAAAATAACCTCGACACCAACTCTCTCAGTACACGCTAACTTACTTAAGTCACTCGAGTTCAACTTCTGACACCATTTTCTGTTGTTTATAGGTAAATTGAAAACCTTATAAGGGGGCTCGACATAAGGACGCGACACAGCAAGCTGGATGCCACTTAATCCCCCGGTTTATTGGTTCCCCCGTGCAATAACAGTACATCATGCAGATGGTTCCTACACACATATTAGACCTAATATTACAGTGGACCTAGACATAGAGGCACATAGGCGAGCTATAAAAGGTAAACTTGTCACGGTCAAACATTTCAATCACATTCAAGTCAAAGACGGCACCTTGAGTCCAAAACATTTCAAGATGGAGGACGCTGCCAGGATTAGCGCATGGTCTTTTAGGCATTAAGGATGAGACATGACCCCACTTTAGTGCACTTCATCAAATGGACATGCATCTACTACACATTAGCATTAGCAAATCACACCGACCCATGGTATTGATTGGAGGCCTTTCATTTTGTCCTTTAACTGTCGTTTCGTCAATGAAATGGCAGTCTTACCAGACACTAATTTTCTGTACTCTAAATCAATAGTGGTCATTGACATGCTGTATCGGTCCTCGCTAGTGCAGTGAAAAACACGTTTTAAGCCGTGTTTGGAGCGATGAGTCACATGACCTCATCGGGACGGAGACCTGTGATTGGTTGTGTTCCACTGGGGAAGTTAATGCTTGTTCCTTTTTTCTGGTGTGATCCATGAAAATGATATATTGAATATGAGAGGTGAAACACTTTGTCTATTTATCGACGACAAATAAAAAAAATAATTCAAACTGTATCGAAACAGATTTTATAAGAACACATTTGTAAAAGCAAATATACATTTACAGTAAATAAATGTGGATAAAAACTGAGTTTAACATAATTTTACATTAGGTAAGGGTTAATGTTGCATACTTTATCACATTTGCACATGGTAGGGTTAGGGTTATTTATACACCTATTTGAGTACAAATGTTGTTTGTGTCCATCAATATAATCTTTTTCCTTCTGATTCTTACAAGAAAAAAAACGTTTTGACTTTGTCTCTGTTGGCGTTAAAACATTGTAATACTTTGGGAGGTAACCAATGCATAGTAATCAATACTAATTATAATGAATTACCAAGCAGGTCAACACATTGCAATGTTCCTATAGAATAATGCATCATGTTATGACCTTGTTCTGAGCTCTGACATTTGCGTTCAATGTGTGACTATTTTAGAAATATTGAATTGCATTAACGCTGTGGATTGCTTCTGTTGTAGCTGTTTGAATGGCGAATGCACACATTTCCATAATAAAAGTTATTGTTTTTAAAACGGTGCTCAGGAAATTAATTCCTTAGTGAAAATGAATTCCTTAATAGTTAGCCTAATTTTACTGAGACTTTTTCGTGAAAGTAGTCCAAAATAATACTTATTTAACACACACACACACGCATACACGCATAAACACAAATGCTGACCTCTGGCGCTGTGCTTGGCAAAGATACACCTGTAACCTGTGTTAATCTCACGTCTACCGCACTCAACACCCTCCAGCATTACGGCATCAAACTCAGCGTTATTTCCCCGCTTCCTTCATTTCTGCTTCTTCGGCAGGAAACCCTCCGGGCAGGCAGCTAAACTTTGTCTGAACAAACCCTGCTGAGACATGTGACATCTCTGACAGCGTGAAATGGCAAAAAAAAAAAAAAAAAAAGGGCGATAGTCCCATAACACGAGGCGAGAAGATTGCAACAAGCTTCTCCGGGAGGAAGGCGTGGATCCGGAGAGGCTGGTCCCCAGCGGCTCTAGCAGGGCCAGACAAGGGGCCCCCTCAGAGGGCTACACTCTGACACCTCAGGTCCACAGCTGTGGAAGAACAGAGCCCATTCTGCTTCCTCAATTTCAGATGTGTGTGTGTGTGTGTGTGTCAGTGGGTGTCAAGTGTGTGTGTGTGTGTGCGTGCGTGCATGTGTGTGTGTGTGTCTGTGCATATGCATATGCGTCTGTGTGTGCTTTCAAATCCACACAGCTTGAGAGATTAATTGCGCACTTCCCCATCGGCAGAGACTTGAGCGTGACCACTTAGATGAAATTATATATTTAAAAAAAAAAGGAAAGTACGCTTGACCGGTGTTTTTATGGAGCCGTGACACACATTTCGAACGTGTTCATGATGCTTTTATTAGCAGAGGGAAACCAGAATCTGGGATCCCAGAGTAAATGCAACACCAAACCCATGTTTCTCTGACACTGGCAGTGCTAAAATAGCATCGGGGGAAATTGGAGAGAGTGTGTGTTTTGCTCCGATAGATACGCCTTTTTTCTCTTTTTCTTTTTCGTCGAGAGAGAGAGCGCAGCGCTCTGCATTTCATTAGAACCTGGTCGTGTTTGAATAACCCCCGAGTCGATGGCAGGCGGATGGAAACAAACATTGATCTGACGCCCTGGAAAGAGAAGGAAGGACCAGCTGGGAGCATGTTGATGATAAAGAGCCGGGCCCCACATCATTTATTAATGCAGACCGCTCTACTGTCCGCGCCATTTTAAAACCTCTGTATGAGACCATCCAACATGGAGTATAGATAGATATACAGGGGGGGGGGGGTGAAGTCATATTTCTTTGGGCCTATAGACTTCAATCAATTCGAACAATTAAGCGTACATAATACATTGCAACATTTTTACGTGTTTCCGAGATAATTGTGGGGGTAAATAATGAGCGATGGATGGAAGTGTACATTGTTAGGGAACATCCTGAATATGCTTTCCTGTGCCTCATTAGGCCTCCATGGTATCTGGGTGGCGGCAACACAGGAGCTCAGGCTGTAGCGCGGGTCGTGAAGGCATGGTTCGATCCCCGGCTCCTCAGGCTAAGTGTCGAGGTGTCCCTGAGCAAGGCACCGGACCCAAACTGCTCTGTCCCCTTGCATGGTTGACACACCGCTGTTGTGCATGAATGTGTGCATGAACGGGTGCATGAATGGGTTAATGTGAGGCATTAATTGGAAAGCACTTTGAGTGGCCACTAGTTTGAAAAGCACTGTATAAATTTGGCCCATTTTCATTTAGACATACAGCCGCAAAACCATTTACAAATAATCTTGGCTCGGGGAATGACTTCCTAAGAATACATTTCCTATAAATTGGACAGGCGTTCTCCAGCACTGAAAATAAACTTCTCATACATTCATCATTTGTTATTCCTCTCCATGTACAGCTAGTTTAGTTTCTCTCTCCAGATTAGGAGGGTTGCGGCAGTGACTCACAATGTCTCAATGACTTTAAAGAGAACGATGTCACTTCACTTCTCCTCCACCTGATGTATCTCCCCGTCTCTCGCTCGCTGCACCCTACCTCTACATCCGGGACGATGTGATCAAAGCACAGAGCTTCGCCGCTGTTGTTATCTCCTCTCCTCTCCTGTCAGTGACACACAAACACATACACACACACGCCAAACAAAGACTACACTGTCCCTCACAAATAACCTCATCAAGAGACAACACAGGGACAACACACGCACATAAACACACCGACATACAAGCACACACACACACACACACACACACACTCGCACACATACAAACACATGTACAGAGTACAGAGACACTCGCACACATACAGGGAAGTGAGCAAGGTGAGAGTGGGCGAGAACACAGAACAGAGAGAGAGAGAGAGACACTTGTTGGCTCTCCATAGCAACCCTGGTCATCCGCCAATGCAGCTTTTAATTATCTCTATTCGTTCACACCCACCGCCACACAGAAAGCACGGGATGACTGACACCCAGAGAGTCAACGCGGATGTACAAGCTGCATCCGCGGCGGCTGGAAGCGGGATACAAACAACAGGCACGAGGTTCGCAGCGTGCTGACAATGCAGACGCAGACACAAGAAAACAAACTACTGGGAGTATTTATTATAGGCGAACGAACGCTACGCCGTGTCGTCGGCGAGGCAGGTGTTTGTTTCTTCCTCGTGTTGCAGAGCACGAGGTGCGAGATGTTGAGGTGCATTCTGGGACCGAGGGCTGAGCGTCGGGCCCTGCGATGGGCTCATGCCGCACAATCGCCTCTGGATTCAATGTACAAACACAAGCGCTTTCTCTCGGAGGATTGGACGTAGGCCTACTTTTGCTTTGGAGTTGTTAGTGCCAGTGTGCGAAATACAGGGGGGCTCGGGGGGGCTCGACCCCCCCGATTAACCCATGAGACCCCCTGAAAGACTCAAAAGCAAAATTTGAGGGGGGTCTCAAATTTTGCCGAAAATAAAATAAAAAATATATTTTATTGTCACTAATGATCAGTTCAATGTGTTTAAGCTCACCATGTCCACTATTCAGAATTAAAAACATTTATTCACAAATTTGTACTATTTTTTGCCAAGCGGAGCCAGCCAGTCCTGTGCATGTATGCAAATTAGCCATGTGCCGCGCCAAACAGACGAAAGACGTAAATGTTGAGAAAGACCCCCCCCCCCCCCCACCCCCCCCCCAAAAAAACAGTTGCTGCTGGACAGAACTATCAAATGAAAAAGAGAGTAATGTCCGCACACTTGCTCTCATTCAGTGTTTTTAATGATTTTTCACCGTTGTAAAAGGATGTTTTGTCAAATGCTTATTTCAGTTTTGCCTCTCCTTGTTATAAAACAACGTGCATCCAAAATTGTTAAGTGTGTGCGTGTGTGTTTGTCATGTAGGCTATTAGAATGATTATCTCGGCTTGCATCCATGAAATATAGTAATGTTTGCATACTGGCGCCTATTATCGTGCGAGTTGTGGGGAAATTCTATGTTCAAAGTGTAATTTTAGAAGAACGCAACATATTCACTTACTTAAAATATCAGTTTCTTGATCACGTTTATGTTTACTTTCCCATGAACGAGTCGTTTTTTCCGCGGAAATGAACATTGTTAAAATTATCTATGATAATACTGGGGTCGACTCATGTAGCCCCATTATCGCAGACGGCCACTTTGAAGGTTTTTTGTCGCGCCGGTGAGTGTTCCATGCTGAAATGGACACATAAATGTTCTACAGTGTTTTATATTGATAAGTAAGGTGTACAGAGCCCATTTTTGTCATACTTGTAGCTTAAATACCTGTCTTGTATGATAACCTTTATCCTTTCTTTTATCTGTTGCTGGTCGCAATCGTATGATAAACCAGAAATTGTGCAATAATAGGGGCCGTGCGATAATAGGCGTTTGCTTAGGCGTATGCTATAGGCCTACTGCATGAGAAAATTTAGATCGATATTGCGCAACAATCGGGAGACGGGGACCCCCCCAAATATTGATGGGTATTTCGCACACTGGTTAGTGCCAACACGTTTTATGGATGCAAACAAGCTTCTGAAACCTGTATGAAGTGTATGCATGTGATACACACTGCTGTGAGTTTGTTGATGAAAAAAGTGGAACAAAATCACTCGAAAGTACTAGAATAGATATTGAGAAGTGCACTAGCACTGCTTGGCTTCAAGGTCGGTTCACTCATTTTCCAAGGTACCCTCAGACAAACCGATTTCCTTGTGATTAAACCCTTCGCACCCTGTCACAGTGAACAACATGTCTGCACGCTGTGTCTGTTTTTTTAACATCCTGTGGCTCTCCGGGTAGATTATCAGGGACCGCGGCGACTGTGGGTCTGCACACGTAGCCGATGACGGCTGTGGTGAAACTGCAGCTCATTATCCTCCAGTATCCTCCACTATGTGTGGCTGTATCAGTGTGGAGGCAGCTCTGGGCCGTATAATGAGTGTGGCTGGAATCACAAGGACAGGACAGGCAGGCTGGGGCTAACGGGCTGAGGCTAACGGACTGGGGCTAACGGGCTGGGGCTAACAAGCTAGGACTAACGGGCTGGGGCTAACGGGTTGGGGCTAACAGACTGGGGCTTACGGGTTGGGACTAACAAGCTAGGACTAACGGGTTGGGGCTAACAGGCTGGGGCTAACAAACTGGGGCTAACAGGTTGGGGCTAACAAGCTAGGGCTAACAGACTGGGGCTAACAGGTTGGGGCTAACAGACTGGGGCTAGCGGGTTGGGGCTAACAAGCTATGGCTAACAGACTGGGGCTAACGGGCTGGGGCTAACAGACTGGGGCTAACCGGTTGGGGCCAACAAGCTAGGGCTAACGGGTTGGGGCTAACGGGCTGGGGCTAACAGACTGGGGCTAACGGGTTGGGGCTAATGGACTGGGGCTAACGGGTTGGGGCTAGGGTTGCCAACCGTCCCGTAAAATACGGGATTGTTCCGTATTTGGCAACTAAAAGACTTGTCCCGTAATTAACTGATACGGGACGCACTTTGTTCCGTATTTTGGGGTCGTGGAAGAATGACAGCTCGTTATGGTGATTCTCAGTCACTCGCTCACTTGCGGACTGCGTGCGCACCTCCCACGGCCACACACACAAGCAATAAGAAGCAAGACACTGTTAGCCTAGAAATCTAGACGCCCCTAGCGGCAGCAAATTTATTTGGCAGCCAGGTGGGTCTAGCACTGCTCCGTCGGCTTTTTGTGTTGGAAACACAAAATCGGTCAGACCAATCACAGCGTGAGGGGCGGAGTCGGAAGCCGGGCTACCATGACGACAGAGTTGCGACGGTTCCGTGTTAGAGGTAAACAATGGCTGCTGCTGCTGGCGAACGGTTGTCTTTCGACTCGGCTTTGGCCGCGAATCTTCAAGACTTGAAGTTAACATTTTCTTTGAGAAAAGAACAAAGAACGGCACTGAAGTCTTTCCTCGAAAAGAAATATGTATTCGTAGTTTTGATCTTCTTCGTTGCTCTGATTGGTTGTAGCGCTATCCTATTGCGTGCAGAGGGAACTTGAAAGACAACTGTTTATCCCGCCCACACTGCCAATGGAGCTGAGCCAGACCCGACATCTTTCTGATGTGGGTCTGGCTTGCCAGGCTAAGACACTGTACCTGGTGTCTGGAAACACGCTGGGCACTACCACTGTTGTTTACATTCTATTTGTATTGTTTTAAAACTGAAAATATAGTTTAAATTTATTTGGAGAAGAATCTGTTATTTTGCACATTTAAAAAATATATATATATTGAATGATAATCTGTTTCTCATTTAGTCTATACCCTAACCATAACCGCACACTTTGGGGGTTTGACACAAAATTTAAACCTGAAATTGGGGGGTTAGACCCAGTGGCGCCTTAATGCAAGGGCTTACCCGGGCTTCAGCCCAGGGCCTCGGCCAATCAGGGGCCTCGGCCAATCAGGGGCCTCTTAAAAAATATATATTTAAAAAAAAGATGATAAACGTCCGTATTTGCGGTGTCATTACTCTGCTCTACAGCGGCATCTGCTGGAGGAGGTGGAGGGAGGCCCCCCCCTTCCCCCTTATCTAAACAAAATAAATGTAATAGCGCAAACAAAAATAAATTTGAATCTCAACGTTCTAGAAGTTGAGTTGAGCCGGTCAGAGGACAAAAAGAAAAGATGAAGCGGTCACACCCAAGCGGATCTCAGAAAAGAAAGAAACACATACAGGATCAATTATATAAAGAAAGTTTACCAAAAGTGAAAGATTTCTTCTTCAAAATATCAGAGATCACTACCAGCACCACCATCACTAGGCTATATCCTATAGCCTTTTCCATGTCTACCATTTGATTCAATAAATGGCAGAGAGCCAAAGATCACTTCTCAAGTCAACTCATTTTTTGAGATTATTTTGTTTTAACCAAGATACAGTAGGCTATATGCAAGCTATATACGGTTCAATTATGCAGGTTGGTGTGGGCTATTTGGCTATATCGCTGTTGAGAAATTGATTGTGCAATTGGCGGGCGGGTGGGGGGCCTCAAAAAATGTCCATAGCCCAGGGGCCTCAAGTGCTATTAAGGCTCCCCTGGTTAGACCCAAAAATGGGGGGTTTGGCACGCGGCCAAGAGGTGTCCCTTATTTGAAACTCTGGGAGTTGGCAAACCTAGTTGGGGCTAACAAGCTAGGGCTAACGGGCTGGGGCTAACGGACTCTCACTGAGCAGGCGTCTCTCAAACACAGAGCGCTCTATTCTTAGGCTCCACACTGGGGCAGCGTTATTGTGCACATATGCCTATGTGTGCGTGTGCACATCCAAACCCGCACACACACACCCGTAAACACACACACACACACACACACACACATATATATATATATATATATATATATATATATATATATATACTGTATATATATATATATATATATATTTAGACATTGGTGCCAGGGGGCCCCATGTGAATGCACATCTTCCCAAGCCCCCTAGTGACCAGTGAGGAGGAACCTCACCAGATGCTTTCCATAGGTGAGGAGAAACAGCCATAAGCTGAGGCTGATGCCACCTGGCACAGCGGTCGGCAGATTGGCTCGTCTCTCTCCTGGCGGTGGACAACACACATTTGCATCGCAGGGATCTGCCGTTCCCCAACTAAACACTTGTGTCATATAATATAGCGATCACAAAGCCTTCGCCCCGCAGTCCATCCGACATCATCTCTCTCTCTCTCTCTCTCTCTCTCTCTCTCTCGCCCCTATCGTTCTCTGACTCATCCTCCCTCCCCCTCAGTGCTTTCCCTCCGCTTTCATTTCCCTTTCTCTCTCTCTCTCTCTTTTTCTCTGTCTCTCTCTCTCTATCCCCCCCCGTCCCTCGCTATCTTCCTCTCTCACTGTTTATTTTTCTGAAATTGTCTTCAGTTGATTGTTTGTATGTGTGTGTGTGTGTGTGTGTGTGTGTGTGTGTGTGTGTGTGTGTTTGTGTGTATGGGGGGGGGGGTTCTCTGTTGTGCCTGTGCATATTAGGACCAGTTTTCACCCGGGATTATTTATTTATTTTTGTGACACAGCTTTGTAGTCGACTTGTGTCTTTTTTATTTTTTTCCTCTTTTCTGCCTCATCCTTTGTTTCGGCTCTCTGTGTTTTTTGTCCCTGCCCATGTTCACCCACAGCAGCTTTTGTTTTGGTGGAAGAATGTTATTTTCTGCTTACAAACCATTGAAAGTGTTGACATTATCAGACCCTGTTACTATCAGGGCACTTGTGATGCAGATTTATTCAAATCCCCGCATTCAGAATGTGGTAATGATGTGGATTTAATTTCAAACTAATTTGCTTCACACTGGTGAAAAAAAAGTGCATACCGTTTCACCCTTGATAACGCCAATAGTGAAGTGATTGGGAGCGCAGGAGCTTTGAATATGTGTTTGTTGTTGTTGAAGGTAAAGCGGGACTCAAATCGTTGAATATTTTGTCAGCCAGATAAAGCCCTCTGTGGCGCGCCGTTGCCTTGGCCACGATAACCCCGAAAGCTATTTGTTTGAATATTAGATTAAGTCCCTTGATTAGCCTTGATTAGCAGCTTTACTAGCACAAACGGATCCGATGGCACAATTGCCTCTGACTGTATCTCGTGTGCCATTCATTAGCACCGCATTACCTTATCATACATTACATGGCCATTGTCTGAATTTAGGCTTCCCCATTAGGCTCAGTGGTCCTCAATGCTCCCTCCAAGCCTTTCAGTGGACTATCCGTTTGTAGAGGAATGGGTGTGTACTTACTTACTCATCCTTACTGTCACCTCTTCTTATTATGTCCCTTGATGACTCCTGCGATGACCTCCCCTGTGGCCTTAATTCCTCAGTCGGCCGTCTTGGAGATGGACCTACGAGTTTCCTGCTTCTAAACTACCAGAACCACACTTATTTGCATTTATATAGCACATTTACCTAAAGCGCTTTACATAGTGTGGGGTTATGACACCTCATCCACTACCAGTGTGTAGCACCCTCCTGAGATGCACGGCTGCCAGTATGCGCCAGAAAGCTCACCACACACTGGCTCAGCGAGGAATGATGCAACCCGATTACAGACCAGGGGATGTTTAGGCGGCCATGTTAGTGACCACGGGGACCTCGGTTTAACATTTCATCCCACACATGGTGCTCTTCTGCAGGACAGAGTCCTCCTGGGGCATTGGGGATTTCACATAGGCCAGAGGGATGAGCGCCCCCTTCTAGGCCCTCCAACACCTCTACCAGCACCATCTGGTCTCCCATCCAAGGATGGACCAGACGAGCCCTGATTAGCTTCCAGAGAACCCAGCAGTGTGAGGCAGGTCGCCATGGTGGTGCGTCCTTGAGGCATCCTTGGGCAAGATGCCCCAACCCTTACATGCTCACGTATCTAACAAAAGTCTCTTTTGGATAAAATCTGCCTGTTGAGACCCCATGTCCAATTAAATCATCACCTCAATGTGGGCCTGTATCTGCAATGACTTGGCCTGACCATGTGGGACCATGTGGGTGTTCGTATCTGTAGGTCCTCGCTAGTGCTGGGTGTTCCCGCTTAGACACAATCGCTGACAGCGCAGACTTTCCACACGCTTGGCTGTAATCAGATGATCCTAATGCATTTACAGAGGCTTAGATCTGCCGTAACCGCCGCAGTCACTGTTCCACTAATTGGCGCTGATGCAGATATGAGTGGAGATACGCGCAGTAATGAGCTCTTTTATTGGGATAACGGCGTGTCACCACTGGTAACGTATCAATCGTCGATTACAACCGGAACAAAGTATATTCACTTCGTCGCACACCAACGCATGTCCGACACACATTTGATGAGCAAATAGTGAAATAATAGCAAGGAGAGGAGGAGAGCAATATAATCGGTGCGTACTTATTATAGTATCAAACAGTATGTTTTATATTCTATCTAGCAAGGTTTATATTCGTCATCTTTTTATATTCTTCACCTGTCAAACAAAAGGGTTGACCTGAATCTATCGACGAAAGTGTTGACCTTTCTCAAGCTTTGAACAGTGAAGACCAAGTGTAGGTTTATGGATGCTGTTCATGCCATGAACATCAGGAGGAGCAGGTCTCACAGTGTCAGTGAACCCAAAAATAGTTTGTATTTGTTTTAAACCTAGTATGTCTTACATGGTCTTCAACACGGTAATCTATGCCATTCGGTCACTTTGTTACTAAAATAAGACTCAAATCTCCGCCAACCGGTTTTGCGAATAAAGCCACGGTGTGTGGCTGATTCATACACGACATCGCTCAACATAGCGCTCACACACAACGACGGTACTAGCTTAAAAAAAACGTTTAGCAAAAGTTGGCGTGGGATAACACGTCCCCCCCCCCCCCCCCCCCCTCCTTCCTCGCCTTTTTTTTTTATCTCATAGTGTTCGAATTTGAGCCGAAACATGGGGTTCACTTACACTTTGAAGTCAAAACACACGGAGGCTGAATACGCCTCGAGCGAAGACATGATAAGTGAGCTTGTCCGAGCGTCGGCCGTCCCTAAAATAAGGGTCGTCTCAGGGGTCCCCAGGGCATTCACTGCTTTACTTAAAGAGAGTTCATTTCTCAGTCACTGGGCTGCTATCGGGAAATCACTTTTTTTCACTACATTTCAAATAGTATTAAGAGCATTGGCTCCCCACCCTAATCCGTCACTGTCTCTACTCTCTCTCTCTCTTTCTCTCTCTCTCTCTCTCTCATTTCTTATAACCCATCTCTATGGCTACCGCTTCGCAGACAAGGAGCCGTACATGAATTATAAAAGCCGACACAATGGTGCAGTTTGCTTTGTGTGTGGGTGGAAAACGATGCTAGGGTTAAACAGCATGGAGAAAAAAAAAAGACAAACGTTTATGGACCATTTCTATTTTAAGTATATGAGAGACTAGTTTCAAAGGAGTTAACACTTTCTACAACTATTATAGTACTACCCGTGAAAATAAAAAGATAGTCTCAATAGTCTGGCTAGTTTGATAGGGTTAGACTTTAGGAATACGGTTAAGTTTTAGGATTAGGGTTCAGAGATAGGCTTACACTTGATCAAGTAAAGACACTTAAACATACACCTGTGGTGTTTGTCTCTGTGACTTACCTTTGGATTTAAGTCAGTCTAAAGCCAATGCAAAGGAAGAACCCAGTGAGTACATACATTATCTTTATACGTGTCACAGTGTCTTCTGTTGAAGAGGAGACTATGGCGCTGTTGCCTGCTCATAGATCACAGCCTAACTGCACACCATCAGGGCTACAACACAATGACATATTGGAATAATTACACAGCATGAAATACTGCTATCACTCGCAGGCCGCGGGCTCCAGAGTTGACTTTGAGGAGACTTGAGATCTCTCCTACCTCTGGCCATGGCTGAGAGTTTCCTTTTAGCAGCGCTGTGAAGAAGGGGCCATTACAAGGCTTCCTCCGCGGCGAGAGGAGAAATATATTAGCTAAACAAATCAATAGTGCATTACGGCCTCACGGCGCCATCCTAAAGAAGAGTGATGTTCAGAGTCAGTAAGCATACCGGCCCCAGCCCACTCTACACCAATACACACACGCATGCATGCGTGCTCGCACACTTGCACGCATGCATGCACACACACACACACACACACACACACAAACACATACACACACACACACACACACACACACACACACACACACATAAACACATACACTTGCCCCACAATACTTGAAGTATTTCTGCTCTAAGAGCAAATCATATAAAGTGTGTGTGTGTGTGTGTGTGTGTGTGAGAGAAAAGAGAGAGGGAGGGAGTGTTGTGTACTGAAGGTGAGCGTAGGTAAGGATAATGACTATATACTATCTGCGTCTCCGCCGGGACTTTTATTTATTTATTCCATAAAAAGTGGTTAGAATATGTTCTGCCTCTCTCCTCACCTCGTACAAATTGAAGCCCAAAGTAAATATTTAGCCATGCTAATTGTGCACTCTGCTATCGCATTCAAGGCCGCAGAACTGCCTCATCTGGAAGTTGTCATGCTTTATTAAAGGACAATTCCGGGGCAAAATGAGACCATATGATCGTAACACATGTCCACCGAGTTGGACCGTTCTCTGGGATCAGTTTTCATTCTAATCGAATGGAACCAAAGTTCTCAAAAAACGCTAATTAGCTTATAACGCTGTTGGGGCAGACGTTCATGTAAAATAAATCGCAGTTCTATACCACTAACAAGGCTCAACATCGCACCACACTTCCACGGCAGCATAATGAGGGTCCCTACATGGAAAACGAAGCATTGAAAACTGTGTAAGTGTACAGACACGTTTATTAAAAAGGAAGTTTAGAAAGCCAGTGCCTTCACGGCAAGGGCGTAATCAGCGTTTTGAGAGTGGGGGGGACATATTTAGACGGGGGGTCTGGGGGTCCTCCCCCCGAAAAATTTGAAAGAAGTAGTTGCAATTTCCCGCATTCTGGTGCATTTTACCATGTTTTCAGATTTAAAATGATCTCCCTCTTTCATTGATTTTCCTTGGAGCATGGTCTGCAATTACTGACTACTATTATGTTCTGGTGTAATACACACAGAGATGTATAAAGTACTGGAGACCAAGACTTGAGTAGAAAAAGTGACTTGAGTAGAAGTAGAAGTGTTCTTTAAAAACCATACTTCAGTGGAAGTACTAAAGTATTCAAAATGTTTTGTATTTAAGTATTGCAAGTAGAAGTATTTTAAAATGTACTACTCAAGTACTGAAAGTACAAGTACAAGTGTTGTGTTATGTGTAGGCTATATTAACAGGGATACAAACACATGTATGGTCAAAATAGAGAGAGCTAGTTGAAGCACATATTCTGATTAATTCTGATCATTAATTAGTAAGTCATTTAATATTTTGAATGGGTAAAACATTTGATTTTTATGTTTCATTAGGTGTGTTAGTTCAGCTGGCATCACAATCTGATATAGCTAATACTAGAATTGTCTATAGGCCTGTCTCATTTTGTGTAGTTTAACTTATTATTTGGTAGATTTGTCTTATTAATATGTAATTAATAGCACCTTAATATTTGCTGAAAGCCTTTCATGATTCTTGAAATAATAGGTGTAAGTTCAGATATTAATATTGTATGAGCCTATTAAAATGACGCCTGTCTCTTTAAGACACGTCTTCCAGGGCTCTGCTAGCGAACAATTAAGCAGGCGAGCACTAATCAAAGCAACTTCGCATAAGAGTCTCAGGGCTTCGTGAACAAGTACAGACCTGTGTTAGTGTTATACACTTACTGTTAGTGTTATACACTAACACAGGTCTGTACTTGTTCACATTATTTAACATTATTTAACCTTGTCAAAGACGAACAGGCAGAACAAATGCCCAACTTACAGTGGCCGCAGATTCATCGGGAATCCTGACCGCAGGTGTGTAAACAAGATGGAGTGACAGCGGGGCCGGCCAATCACACAAGAAACGGCAGAGCCAATCGAGGAGCTTGTGGGTGGGTCTAAACTAAGGGAAAGAGGCTTCAGCTTGAGCGGCAGTTTTCCGCTTGGTCCTAGTGCTTGACCTGTCTCTGTTCACTATAGCGTAACATTGTTTTTGGACGGTAAAAAGTGCGGGGGACCAAAACGGCCTTTTGAAAAAGTGCGGGGGACATGTCCCCCGTGTCCCCCCCGTAAATTACGTCCGTGCTTCACGGAAACAAGCGGGCGCCATCTTTCACGACCAGTCGAGCGACGAACGCCGTGCAACGTAATGAGCCGGAAGAGGCGTACACATGAGATGTCAATTAATCAGAAGGTGTGCAATCTAGTAGAAGGTGTGCGAAGTGTGAACAGTGTGTGTGCATAGAGAAGAGAAGATGGCGCCCGCTTGTTTTTGTGAAGGCACTGGCTTCAAGTGGAAGTGTGGTGCGATGTTGAGCCTTATTAGTGGTATAGAATTGCAATTTATTTTACATGAACATCTGCCCCCACAGCTAGCGTTATAAGCTAATTAGCGGTTTTTGAGAACTTTGGTTCCATTCGATTAGAATGAAAACTGATCCCAGAGAACGGTCCAACTCGGTGGACATGTGTTACGATCATATGGTCTCATTTTGCATAGGAATTGTCCTTTAAGGTACACAGCACCTGAAAAACATTTCCCTGTGCATACAAAGTCTCTGTAATTTGTCGTATACAACTCATTGCTTCGTTTTGTCATGTTGCCTGCTTACTGCTAGGCTGAGAACCAGACGAATCTCATGTTTTATTTGTGTGGGCAGATACGTCTGCCCCCTGTTTATCTAACACGGGGCGGGTTTGATACGATGGGGTACAGAGGAAGCGCGGTGTATGTAATTTCATAAACAGTCAAGATGGCGGCCGCTGATGTGGAACGGTCTGTTGAATCCGCTATGGAGACACTATTGAACAAACTGGACGGTATATTTTCTCTAAAAGAAGGATAAACAATTCCACGTAAAGCTTGTTGTTGATGAGAAATATGTGTTTGCCGTACTTCCGACAGGATTTGATAAAAAAAGTTAATTTACGTGACACATTTCGTCGCTCTGATTGGTTTTTAGTTCTGTCCAATTTCGTCCAGAGGCATTTTGGTCTGCGCTCGTTGGAAATCAGAAATTAACTGAGAGGTTCCAGGCTATTACTACGCATTTGCGATGCCAGGCCGGCCTACTGCAGTGGTTGGACCACATGATGGAGCGCATAGCAACAGCTCCTCTGAGGCACCCACCTTCAACTCTCCCGACTCGCCCGCCTCTACTCGGCGCTTAACAGCCCCAGAGGACCCCGGCAACCATCAAAGTTACTGATCGGGAAAGCCATCCCATAACTCTAAATGGGATGGGGTCAGACTCGAGGGGCTGTAACCACACACACCACTGTACAGTTCAAAGTAATAGCGAAGGGCAATAACTTTTTTTTTTTTTACCTTTTCCAATGCATTTTACAGTCTCCAGCAGACTCTACTTAGGACGTATGTGGTGTGTTTGTTATGAGGGTGTAAAAATTATATAGGTAATGCTTTGGAGAAAAAGGCTGCTAATTGGTCAAGTGTAATTCACCCCCCCCTGGGGTGAAGCAAGCTCTACTGGAGTGTGGCGTTAAGTTACCTCGCTCATCTCTGCCTCTTGTCTTCACACCGCTACCACTGCCCTGAGTCAATTCATTGCCACATTAAGTGCTCACTGAGTCTTGCTATTTGTTCATGTCTGTAACACTGCAGTACGAACCCCTGCTGGGAGCCGCTCCAATCACAGGGCATTTGTTTCCGCACACCACCTCCACCTGGGGTCAGCTGCCTCTTCCATTAAAGCAAGATAATCAATGGTCTCTTACATCCCCCCCCCTCCCCCTGCTCTCTCTCTCTCTCTCTCTCTCTCTCTCTCTCTCTCTCTCCATTATTTCCTACCCTAACCCCTGTTAGTGGAGATAATGGAGGTGCCGTTGCGTTGTTGCCATATTGTTCCTCCTGCTCCTCTAACCCCTGCCTGGAGAAGCAGCGTGGCTCCTACCTGGCCTGCCTCTTTCCACTGGGTTTTCTGGGAGCAACCGCCCTCATTTGTTTTTTGGGAGGGGATGAGTGAAATGTTCCCCATTCATAAGTGGGTAACACTTTACAATAAGGTACGCAAAAACGTGGGTAGTTACTGAGGAACGAATGAGTAACGAATGATGAATGACCAGGGCCCTAACTGGGGCCCTAACGGGGCCCTAACAGGCCCCACTTAGGGCCCAGTTAGGGCCCCAGTTAGGGCCCTGGTTGTTCATCATTCGTTACTCAGTAACGAATACAGTAGTCCCCTAGTCTGTTTACCAGTAACTCCTCAGTAGTTACTGAGTAACTGTCACTTAGGGCCCTGTTAGGGCCCCAGTTAGGGCCCTCGTCGTTCATCATTCGTTACTCATTCGTTCCTCAGTAACTACCCACGTTTTTGCTGTCTTATTGTAAAGTGTTACCCATAAGTGAATCCATAACATTTACATTTGACAGAGTATGGATTTGACTTGTTTTTACCTTTTACCATAATATGTGCTCGTTTCTGAGCCTGAGCTCTTCCTTGATGCCTGGTTGCCATGGACATATCGGTTATTTGCTTTTCGAAGATCCCTTTTAGCAGATATGTTTCTGTCATTATATGACTACAAAAAGACATTTAAGTCCAAATGACCACTTACAGCTACAGTTTAAAGAATTCACCGTTAATGACTTGTTCAGGGACAAAGTGCACTTACTTCTTTTTTTGTGCCACAGCCATATGCCTTGCATCCCTTGTAGATCGCGTAAGAGCGATCTGATTGCAGCGACGCACTCTGAATTATTAACCTTGTCTGGGAAGGAAAACCCTACTCGAACCCCCTGATTAAATATTTACTGGAGAGATCTACATGCACTGGTGGGTACCAGGCTGCAAGAGGGAGAAAAAGATTGAGGGAGAGGTTGATTAGATGGAAATACTTGAGAGTGAGAGAAAGAGAGAGAGAGAGATCAAGTTAGAGAGAGAGAGAGAGAGAGAGAGAGAGATCAAGTTAGAGAGAGCGATAGAGACAGAGAGAGTGTGAAAAAGAGGGATCCCACTGGTAGTTATCATCTCTTGTACAATTGTGAATAATGCAGGAAGTGAATGAATAAATAAATAAACACAGCTGCTCCATCACTCTACTTACCCATGATAACCGGATGGGGTCAGGGAAAATATGACCAGATGAAGAAGGTGAGACGCGGTAAGATAACATGGAGCTGACAGGCATTCAACCACGACTATGTAGTGGTGGTACAACTTATATCAGTACTATTATTATTATTATTATTATTATTGTATTAAACCTTCTGTTATGCAACTGAAAAGGTTTTGCGTGATGTGAATGGCATAGTAATTGTGAGTTACGAGGTATTTCGAGGTGGTATGCGATGATATGGCGATGATGATATATGGCGGCTGTAGGGATAGATGACAAAGGACAGCACTCGCTAGCGGCGATGATGATGCTGCCGGCTTATAAACAATGGCTTAAATGTCGTATTTTTTTAATGCTTTTTTTCCGGTTCAATGGGAGAAAAAAAACAAAACGTCAGTTAGGCCACAAAGGCAAAGTTTATTCCACTCTTGCTCCCCTTTTCACGACTTAACAGTGAACCGCTCGCAGCCTTCGGTTCCTCCGTCTTGGCGGCGGTGCGCCTCTCTGAGCAGATATTAAAGAGCTGTCGCGGGGGGTGAAATCTTGATGCGATGGCAGTTCTCCAGGCGGAGATAATGGACTCGCGGCTGAAAGAGGAAAATGAAAAATACAGAGATAAGTATTCCAATTTTCTTATCACCCCTCTAATTAAAATTCGTTTTTCCGTTTTTTGATCATAAAGATGGTTTTTTGGTTTAAATGAGGGTAAGGTGTTGAACAAGGTCATTCTCAATGGCGAAGACCCGTCTGGAAAAAAAAAAAAAAATCTCATTAAAAAGACATTTTTATTTATGGACGTCACTTACCCAGCGGAGGTGATCTACATGTTTCGCCTGATGGTTATAACACACTCTATACAGAGGGGGGAATCTAACACCCATTACTCTACAGAATTGCAAATATAAAAGTGAATCATGCTCAGAAAATAGACTAGCGCCAAAAATAGCTAATTTAACTCTACATCTTTATATTGAAAATAACCTGGCTCATCCTCAACTCCGGATTGGCGGGATTCCCAAAACTTGTTATCACTTTTTTGTCATTTTCTATTATATGATCCTCACCCTTTGTTCTTTTGGCACCAGTTAATTAATTAATGATCATGAATCAGCTGTCATGACTCATCCACTCAACCTTAACAAGACAACGGTGCAGTATTCATAACTGGATGGACAATTGAACCAGAGCAGACCTCCGTCTATTTATTTGTCTGTGTATGAATCTCTTCTAGAGGTGCATCTCAGGTCTCTTATTTGACATTTCCTCGCTCCTCGCTTGAACCGGAAGTCGTCCTGGTCCGCCATTTTGAAGGGCGTCCCAAAGCTCCTATTTCTGCACCGAGGAGCGAGGAATCGAGAGCGAGGAGGGATCGCCGAGGAGCTAGGAGCGAGGATACACAGAGAGCAGCCTTCACATAACTCTCCACCGCAGAACGCCATGTTGTTCATAACTCTGCCCCTAACATCTGGCAAATAATAATTAAAAAAAAAAAATTGATAGATTGTTACATTGAAAACCCAACAAGGGAAAGAAAGCAAGTAATGAATAGAAGAGGCAACAAAGATAAATGTGTCTGAATGAAGTCACAAAGGTGGTAGTTTATAGTATAATATACAGTATAATGTGAGTATAATGGGTATAACGGCTACAGACGCCGGCAGCAGATCCAGCTGTGCCGCTGTCATCAGAAACAGACGTCACATCACATGACGCTTCAGAGGAAAGGACGTCTCATTTCTCTAAAAAACATATTTCCTCGTTTCCTCTCTCCTCGCATGGTTTCCTTGCGTCTCTCCATGCATCCTCGGTGGGATTGACTGAAGGGACGCAAGTGATTGGCTCTCCGTATATCAGCTGGCCTGTGACTGGCTCCCTCACCTACAACTCCTCCAGCACAGTACAATCAACTGCCAGCTGCTGACTATATAAGTTAATTTGGGTTTTATTTAGATATTGATTTGTTCCCAAACCAGCCATAGGCATGCACAACTGCTTGTTGGCTCACTAGGATTCATGTTAAATCGTAGCAGGGCAGTGGGTGTCACACTGGTATTTTGTTTGAGCAGATGAGTTAAGGTTAAGATCAATTTGTTCTCAGACGATGTTCAGGTGGTTTCCCATTTTTTTGTTTTATTGATTTACTCACTTTTCCTGACCAGTTAAAACCTCCATTCTAACTTTCTTTTGTGTTACGCGAGACCAATTTATAGCCAACAACTCTATCTCTCCTATCCTTCTATTATGTATTATAGTCTCCTATTAGCTTCACACAGAATTTGAACATCATGGATTTTCTTTGTTGTGTATGTGACACAATCGCGTGCTGCTTCGGATTCAATAATGATTTTTTTTCATGTTTCAATGGTCTAACTCAGTGGTTCTCAACCGGTGGGGCGCGCCCCCCTGGGGGGGCGCGGACACTCTCCCGGGGGGGCGCGGGTTCAAAAAGGAGGACAAATACGGACTGTCCGGTTTTTCAAAGCCCTTTCCGGCGTCCGGCGCAGCATCAAGCCGGACGCGTATTTGTCCTCCTTTTTGAGAGCGCAATAGTAACACACCGCGAAAAGCTGAAAAGACGACAGTTTAAAGCCTGCTCTGTAAAAATAGGCTTTTATTTTGAAGTAGAGTGCAATGGTTTGGAGACTAGGCAAACGCGTAGGCGGCAATTGTTCAGGAAGTTGTTTAATTTAACGACCGGCTCATGCTGAGCTTAAGAAATGGAGATCTGTTTGGGGGGGCCTCAGAAGATAAGATCAAGGAGCATTGTGAAGATTGAATCCTCCAGGAAGCCAACGCACACAGGGATTTTATTCCATTTTGTCAAGTGGCGTCTTCACCTGAAGTAGGCTACCGAATCACAATTAACACCACCGCTGTAGGCGCAGCATCAGCTGGCCCAATCCAATGAATCGCTTAAAACAAGAAAAAAGAAAACCCATGTTACTGCCAACCGGGTCTAATTCAGGACCGCCTGGGATGTCAAAACCCCCGAAAGAAGAGCAGCTGATGTACAAACCGCCGCTAACCTGCTACCTGCGCTAGGCTAGCATTAGCACCTGGGGTGGCGACCGGGGCTTTCATCCCTTTGCTCTGGGCTCCTGCCAACATCGCATTAATAATTCATCACCGTATGGTCCAACAATTTGCAGTGAAAATCGGTGTTCGCTCACAGATTAATTTCGCAAACGTACAGTGCAGGTTTTTTTACAGCTCACAAATTATGCGATGAGTTTTCACAAAGTCATACAAATATATATATATATATATATATATATTTTTTTTTTTTACAGATTCCTGCCTCGAAATACAATCCAGCAGTCACAAGCTTGTTTGATAAGAATTGAACTGATGGTTTGAGCTCATATATATATATATGTATATATATCTCAAGCTTGTGCGTCACCTGGCAACACACCGCTATAGCCAAGAGACACATTGAAAAAAAGCAAACCAGGTGGGAGGATGGGCAATAGACATCATTACTGCATCTGGAGGCAAACAGTAGGGTGGCCAAAGTCAATTCCTATTACAGCACCCCACTCAACTCAAACACACGCACGCACATAAATACTCTAGTACACACACACACACACACACACACATAGAAATATTCTCATGCGCACACACACACACACACACACACAACGGCTGTTACGATTCACCGATACGCATTGGTCCCACAATTTGATTGTTCACGATGCATCGTTTGGGTCAGAAAACCGATTCAAACTTTTTTTTTGTTGTTTCAAATTTAAGTAGTGTATTTTTCTATTTTCCGCCTCCCAAAATATCACCTACCTTTCTAAAAAGCATCTCATGGCTGCTCTGTCACTAACTGGTCAACTGGGCAGCAACCGACCTATAAATCATCTGCACTTCTAAGCAGCGAGTCCTGAACGTCTGCAAGTAAAGACGTTTAGAGGTAGCTCAGAAACAACCATTTTTCAACAAGGTATCATGCAGTCGACCATGTGAGGCATAGTCCACCACTTGACATGTCTTTTGCGTGTCGAAACGGTGCCTATCTTCTCACGTGTCCATCACGGCGCTGCGTCTGGACAGCACCAGGTACCGTGTTTTGTTTCTGTGCGGCCGGGGTTGATTGATGAAGTTCAGCAACGTCAGCAGCGAACCCGTCCGTGTTTTATTGCGTGTTTGTTTTCTGGACATGTATCATGCTGTGCCATGACTGCAACACTGTCAGGCTGCTGTTGTACTTGACAACAAACACAGCACAAGCACTACAGGTACTACAGGTACATTGTAAGTTCAGATGAATGTACATTTATTTGTGTTTATCTGTTGGTACATTAATCAGTGCCATGTTAATCAGAGTTAACATGGCACAGTTAATCAGAAAATTAAATACAAACTCTGTTTCCGATAGCAATTTACCAGCACTGCCTTACTATTCGTCAATGCAGGTGAGGGCTGGCGCTACCATTGTGCGTCTGTAGGGGTGTTCCCGGGGGGGAATACCATTTTGGTTGAGGGGATTATTGGTCAAAACGTTACATATGACGAATTGTGCTTGAAAGGAGAGATGCACATCCCTAACACACACACACTACACACCATGCACACATGTACATATACTTTTTTTCCTTCTTAATTCGTCTCGCTCTTTCTTTATCTCTCATGTTCTTCTTGATTATGAAATGCATGCAAGTTTTTTAGTTCACTTTCGTAAAAAATGAAGTTGAATGAAGTTGAAGTCAAGTTGAAACGCACGGTACTTGTAACGAAACATTTCCATTTCCATGAAAGGTAAAACATGCTAAATCGCATTTTGAACTGAATTATTCAAATCGTCGGTTGGTTTCCCGGTGAGTCCTCATAATGCGGCGTGAGCGTGCGAATGTGAGTGATGCTGTTTGTTTACTCAGGCGGGCTCTGACCTTTCTCAGATATATTAGTCTCTTCCCAAGTGGTTGAGACTTGGTGAGGCTTCTTGATATAAATAATACTTTAAGGTCATAGTATTTATTGTGAAAAGCCCCTTTTTCCCATAACAGTTGCGTTCACACGCCATATTGTATATAATACATTTTCCTCAAAGAAATACCATTTAGATGTAGCCTATTATGAGCGCAACTAGAAACACGTCATCATCACACGGATCGCTGTGAGAACGCCGGTCGGACGGCGTGCGTCGGCGCGGCTGAGCTGCTGGTATTTAACGCTTGCCCTTAAACGGATCGACCCGAAGCTTTCGATCCCAGCCTCCCAGCAGATGTAAAAGGTTAATAAAGGTCAGGGTCAGGGAGACTCAGACTGTAAAATGAATTATTAGCTTCCTAGCCTTTCTCTAGTGCCCCCTCGCTGCTTACGATCTGTTGCTGTAAACTAAGACGAACCGCGAGCCGGCATGGAGCTAAGCAAAATTTGAGACCATTGATCAGTGGATCGCGTTCATCAAAAGTCTGTCTGTTATCCAAACTTGGCATCCTGTCCAATTTGCTTTTAGGAACTTGGGAAATTGACGGTGTGCATTACTTGTTCTCAGCCTCACCTGTAAGACGCTTCAGTTGAAAGCATCTGCTAAACGACTAAATGTAAATGTAATGCGTCCTGATGGTTTAGAGCAGACATGACTTGTCTTTTTGAAATACCTCAACATCAGAGAAAAGCATGGCAAACACGGCTGCCCATACATCAGAAGACTTTGAAAAGATTTGGAGAAGACTCTTGGAAAACTATCAGCTCACACCTGCTCACATCTAAAGACAAGCGTTCAGAGTTTCAGACGGAGATTTTACAAAGACTGTGAATCTTGCAGGGTCACTATTTACAAGACTGCAACTGGATTCTTTTATTCTTTTTTCCCACCATGCAATTTGTTCCCATCATGCCCTTAGTAGAAACTTAATTAACTTGTTCGTCCATTGTTGTTCTTCTTGTTCTGTTTGATATTATCGCAAAGCCCAAGACTAGGAAGAGACTGATCTGAAACAGCGCAGATTACGACCTTAAACTTAACGATCGAGGCGACGGGGGCGTGCTGTGACTCCGGTAAAACTCCTAGATTTACTAGACTTTCAGTTTTTAGTCTGGGACTGTGAACATCTTTTGGTGTAAGCCCAGCATAACTAGCAGACGTAGCTGTAAAGGCTAACATAACACGGCACGGCGGCTTGCAGTGAATACACACACAGGTCATTAAGCCGCAGGTAGTGGTTGAGCTTTCTGTACCAAAGATGCCCACAGGTTTGACTGTTCAGTCGGCCATTACCTTTTATAGTTACAGAAATATCTCCTCTACAGTTGAAGCTACTGAAACAAACTGCTGGTCTGCTGCTACTATTACTTTGATTAAAGGACAGATCTGAGATTCCCAATGGAAAGATCAAAAGGGGCAAATGCTTTTATCCTGCGTATGAGTATCCTCTGGATGGGGAACAGCCAATAGATGCTGACCTTTTGATGTAGCAGTGTTTCATAACTGTCCAAATAGTCCGCCTGCAGAGCCCCCCCCCTCCCCCCCACACTGTGATTTTAACTACAAACCGTACCAGACAACCGAATGTGATGCGTTCTGCGTGCTGTGAGGCAATCACAAAACCACCGTCGAAATCAACTGTTTTGACAATTACACTGACACAGTTAAATGTGAGGTTTTTAAACACGCGGGATAACTTCTATTTTCCGTTCGCCAAGAAATCTCTTGAACATCTAAAATGTGATTTTTGTTGTTTGTGTCGGGCCGCCACAACAACAGCCAAAGGGATCAGGAGTAGCTGAGTGCAAAGACGAATACTAATCATACAAAGTATAATCATCCATAGTACAGTGAGCGCCAGCGGCAGATGTGTCTTTCCACTATACTACACTATGGGCTAGCGGGGAGAATAATTCACAGTTTATATTTGAAAATAAATATAAGTAAAAATAATGTGCTAATCAAGAGCCAAGAATGGTGTTGGCCTGACGTTTCTCTGTCCTATTTGTATTTTTTCATCATATTCAACAAATGATTTCATTCGAGTTAAATGAGGCAACAACACAAGACACCAGTAACGCAAGCTGTCTCTGAATAACAATGTGCCAAAGCCACTGCCAGCTCTGTATACTAACGTGGACGGACCATGTGGTGTGTGTGTGTGTGTGTGTGTGTGTGTGTGTGTGTGTGTGAGAGAGACGGCCCCTCGCTCGCTCTGGCCTGCCCCAGTGAACGTGGGGACCGACAGAAGTGCCCCCAGATGGGGCGCCTGGAGGCTGGGGTAGCAAAGCGGGGAAGCGTGGGCCAAGCTGACGGCGTGGCGCAAGCAGTCAGAATATATATATATATATATATATATATATATATAATTCATCTTTGTGTATGCAATCCACATGATAAGCGAGGGGGTGATCGGGTCTTTCTCCTCTTTCATCCGTTCTCTTCTGGTTTCCGCTTGCTCTCGCTCCTCTAATGTATTTTACTTTGTCCAAGTATACTTTACACACACACACACACACACACACACAAGGAATTTGACTCCGGCACTCAATGTACAGACATAATGAAAAAGTAATATACGTGTGGCTTTGTACTCAGTCTCTCTCAACTTATCTCTCTCTTTCTCTCTGAGTCGCTCTCTGGGGTAATGTTCAGTCTCTGTATTGAACGCTTGCCAGTGACTTCATATCTCATATCTAATAGCTCATCATATCTTAATGTGATGAATCGTGATCTGCTTGTACATTTGTGTATTTATTGATATGACATGTAAATCACGCACATGCAGTGGCGTAATGTGACAAAGTGATAACACTTTGTTACAGTACGTAAGTATTTTTTATCTGTACTTTAGGATTTATGATTCGTCAACTTTCACTTTTACTCACTAAATAAAATGTATACTTTTACTGCTGATACATTTCCA